>JAGKTI010000595.1:55547-90419 GCA_018397915.1 Birgus latro | reverse complement strand
GAGGAGAACAGAGACAGGAAGGTGGGGCCGGTGCCTGCATAGCTTAGCAGTGACATCTGCTGTTTGTGCCCAAATGCGATGTTGCAGAGATGGGAAGCCGCTCTCAGCCGGAAGATTAACAAGACGCGTCCATGGTGGTGCCCCAAGCATCACACGTAGGGCAGTATTTTGTACCACTTCCAGGGAACGATGGAGCGACTCTGAGATCCCAGTGAGACATACAGCCCCATAATCCACAAGGGATCAGATAGCGTGGGTGTAAAAGGTTCGCAGGACGCTGTATGAGGCACCCATATTGCGGCTAGAAAGGGCTTTGAGGGCAGAGATGCGAGTAGCCGCCCGTTCCCATACATTCCTCACACGGCTGGCAAACTTTAGATGGCTGTCGAACCAGACGCCTAGGTACTGGTGGCATCGTACAAAGGCAAGGCGTTGACCCCCAAGGAGGAGGGGACGGTCTGGGTTGCGAAGACCGAGAGGTAGGCATTTGGTATTGTTAAAGTTGATTTTTAGACCAAGCTCGCAACATTTGTCATAAAGGCGGGTGAGTGCAGTTGGTGCCTGGGTATAACAGTTTTGCCCGGAGAAGACCAATGCTAAGTCATCTGCATAGGACAGTAGGGAAATCCCTTGACCATAGTCAACAGTGAGCAGTTCCTCTATCAACACATTAAATAAAAGAGGACTGAGAACACTGCCCTGGGGTGTGCCATTGACGTGTGGATAAGGGGGGGATATTTTGCCCTGGAATCGCACACAAGCAGCTCGGTCGAGGAAGAAGTCCCTCACCCATGAGAGGAGGCGACCACCCATGCCCTTGGCTGCGAGGGCTGCCAGTACTGGATCCGGGTTGGCAAGTTCAAACGCCTTCTCGAGATCGAGGAAGACAGCCATGCCACGACCACTCCTCAGTTCGCCAAGAAAGGAGGCCAAGCAGTGCTGAGCACTCCTGCCAGGGAGGTAAGCAAAGAGCCGTGGATGGAGCGGTCCCAACCTCCAGGCAAGACAAGAGAGGACTGGTCTCTCAGCAGTCTTGGCAATACAGCTGAGGAGAGATATCGGCCTCATGGAGTCCGGGTTGCGTGGCTTAGGGATGGGGTGAATAATGGCTGTCTTCCACGATCCCGGGTGACGCCCTTCAAGCCACAAGTGATTAAACAGATCCAGGATACGAGCCTTCCCAGAGGGAGTAGACAAAGCCATCAGGGCCTGAAGCCGTATCCTTTCTGGTGCTTAACACTCGATCCAGCTCCCCAACAGTGAATAGGTGGTCTGCAACGTCAGATCGAGAGCAAGCAGCCTCAACCAAGGTCCTACAGGGGCCTGCGAGACGAGCTTGCAGATCACCGATAGACTGTGGGAGGCTAGTGGGGGCAGTACAGGCAGCAAAATGAGCAGCAAGACGAAGTGCCTCACCAGCAGGGTCAGGATGTGAGGGTGCTCTTACCGGTCAGGGGGAGTAAACGGGCTTAATCCGCGCTCACATCTCACCAAGCGTGGAGTGGCAATCTAGCGACCTGCACCACCTCATCCAAGCCTCGTCCCGAATCGGCGCTTTTCCTGCGAGACATGTCGCTCCACTGCGGCCAGGTATCTCCTGGTCAGAGAAGAAGGGCGCCGACGGTAGGTCTTGCAGGCCGAGTTCAGCCGATGGTTAAAGCTCTTGGACCCGCTCATTGTAGAACCAGTGGTCCTTTACAAAAACCGTAGGGTGCTTAGTGAGGGGAATACTGGCCGCAGCGGCGCGACGTAAGGCATGGGCAACCTGCTCAGCATGGTCCTCAAGGGAATGCGGGGGAACAACAGTTTCCATAGCAACCTCCACAGCCTGCGCATACTCTGGCCAGGGTGCATGCCGTAAGTCCCAGCGGGGAGGCGGCGGCGGGGGAGGTGGAAGAGGAGCCGCCTGCAATTCCATCACCACAGCGAAGTGATCGCTGGTGAGGAATGAATGCAGGGACCACATCGACACACTAGCAAGAGATGCAGAGGCTATGGAAAGGTCGAGCCTGCCGCCCTTGACATGCGTGGGCTCGGACAAGTTGTTTAATAAGGAGATCCTCGCAGTTTCCTCGAGGGCCATGGCAACATGTCGTCCTGTCTCATTCGCCGGAAGGGGCGAGGAGAGGATGGGGTGGTGAACATTAATGTCATCCCCAATGACTGTGGGCACAGCAGCAGCGTGATTTAAAAGCTCCCCAATGTCTAGGGTCCCACCGTGACATTTATAGATATTATATAGAGTTAAGGAAGTCGTGGCAAGCTGCAGGGTTACAGCTTGAACTTCAACACCCTCTCCGCAGTGAATAGGAGGGTTGCACTCTGTGCAGGGGATGTAGTCCTTCACAAGGATGGCACAACCCCGTGTAGTGCCCCGGACCCTAGGTAGAAAGAATCCTTTGTAGCCTCGGAGTCTAAAAGGGGAGCCGTGAGGAAGGAGTGTCTCCTGCAAAAGGAATACATGGATATTCTCCGTGTCAGCCACTTCCTGGAGGTGAGGGAGCTTACTCCACGCCTCCAAACAGTTCCACTGCAATACACGGAGGAAGGCAGGAGTGGTTAGAGTGGGGAAAGGTGAGCAGTCCCCCGCTAGGTAACAGGAGGGCGCTACCCCTCCCGGCGCGGGCGCGGCTCGAACTCGCGACCCCCCCCCCCCCCCCGGTCCCGAGCTCGATGCTCTACCTCTGAGCCACCGTGCCCCCTTCAACTTTACTACTCCAGTCCAACTGGCATAAATAACTTTCTTGAACCAAAATTTCTTATTTTTGTCTACTTATACTGCTGCTACTTCCCAAGCTGGCCTAATACCGTTGCTGCGACAACGCATAAATAGGCGGGCAGACAACGCGTAATCGGCGCAGTGTCTTGGCACCATTCCCGCATATTACACTTTAAATCTACTAGGCGCACGTTGTGGCCATACGGCGGCCGAGTTCCTGAACCCCAGGAAGAAGAAGCTTTCGTGGCAGGCACGGTGGCACCGATAGCGACGAAAGACGAATCATACTCAATTATCAAAACAGTGGGAAATGGTCGCAGGTTTTCCCATAGCAAAATTAGGAGCTTTAGTTATTAAGCAAGTGTCCAAGCCACTTGCAAGTATTGCTAAAAGTCGTGCCAAAAACAGTCATTTTTTCAGAACATATATTTTGATGCCTCCTGCTCAGTGTAAGTATTAAGCACTTTCATTCACTGACGTACCGGTGTCTCATGTAAGTTACGGACAGACCGTCGGACGTATTCATAAAATGGGAGGAACCTATTTAATCTCCATAGTTAAGTGAACAGGACAATTTGTAATTTTCATATTTTTATTCCCCGCCACTGCGGTAATAGTTATTTAAATTCCAGCTCGTTATTATAATGTGATTTCAACAGTTTCTCCTGCCTTAGTTTTTTCATCCTCCAAAGGCCAATCTTCTCCCATAAAAAGTAGTAACAGTATCCAAAGCTTTTTGCTGCCTACTGGTTTACCACATGTCATTACACATCATACATGTCTGTGGTTGAAGTTTCGCTGAAGAGGGGGACAGTGTGGCTCAGTGGTAGACTGTTGGAGTCGGACCGGGGGACTTGCGAGTTCGAGCCATGTCCAGTAGCTGTCATGCCAGGAGGGGAAGTGCCCTCTTGTCACCTGGTATAGCTATATGATCAAACAAGCTGTAACTCGGGGTAACATTTCCCCTTTCACTTTTCCTCAAGGGAAATTGTATCACTACACACTTGTTTTGCCACTCCCTGGTTCCACTATGCACTTGTTTCACCACTCTGGTGAGCTACTGATTATAGTATCAGACAAGTTGCTAATACATGATAAATCATGATCCCATATTGAGTATAAAACAGTGATAGGGCTGCTGATCAGTAAAACATTTGTTCATCCATAAATTGGGCAGAAAATATATGTTTAATAGTCTGTCTACAGGCAGACATCATGATCCCATAAGGGATGGCTGTTGTCTTTTGAGTTGCTAGTTTTATGGAAAGTCACTAACTCTTTGCCAACCTACATGTCAGCACGTAGGGAACATGTATGGGTTGATTATATGGTTAGCACCCAGAGCATTGTAAATGGTTTCTTGGCCTACAGTACAGTAATAGTGTACTGTAAAATAATGTACAGTATAAGAAAGGACTGGAGTTTTTCTGCACCAGTATTAACCCTTTTACTGTTAATGATGCACATGGGTTACTCTGGCTAACAATATGTAATTTTGTTCAGTTTCTAATCCTAGCAGTAAAGAGGTTTAAAATGATTTCCATCTTTTTTTTTTTTTTTTAATGCAAGGAAGAACAAACCAAAGGTCACAGGCCTGCATACTGTTCCTTCCAAGAAAAAACAAAAACAATACAAAAGAGAGCCAAATTCAAGATCCATTCATTTCGAGATGTCTGGACACACTGCATTTGAAAGACTGGAGATCATAGGAAGTAGGAAATACAGACAGAGGAAGACAGTTCCAGAGTTGACCAGTTGCATAAGTGAAGGACTGGGAGTAACAGTTAACTCTTGCATTAGAAAGTTGGACAGAAAAGGGATGAGAATTTGTTGCTAGACGGGTACTACGTGCCCGTTGTAGAGGTGAAGGGATGCAAGCAGACAGTTCAGAGGAACAGTGACCGTTGAAGCAGCGATAGAAGAGAGATAAAGATGCAACAGTGCGGCAAAGAGACAAAGGTTGAAGGGAATCTGTAAGAGGAGGAGAGCTAATGAGACGAAAAGCCTTTGACTCCACCCTATTGAGAAGAACTCCATGTGGGGAGCCTCCCCACACATGAGAGTTGTACTCCATACACGGGCGAATAAAAACCTGTGTACAAGGTCAACAACTGTGCAGGGGTAAAGAAAGTTCGGAATCGGCTTAGCACACCTAATCTCTTGGAAGCAGATTTCACAAGAGATGTAATATGTTCTTTCCAAGACAAATCCCGAGAGAATGAAACCCCAAGCATGTTCAAGGATGATGCAGGACAGAACTGGACATTATTAAACATTAGTGGGTAATCCTGAGGAAGATTTTGTCGGGTTGATAAGTGTAAGAACTGAGTTTTTGATGTATTAAAAATAACAAGATTATTTTTACCCCAATCAGAGATACAAGCCAAGTCAGACATTAGGTGTGCCATAGCCTCATCCCTTTTTTGTTGAAGTAACTGCTGAGATGGACGTTGCGGAAACCGAATGGAAAGGTGAAGGGTGGAATCATCAGCATATGAGTGGATAGGGTTAGATGTACAGCTTAGAAGGTCATTGATGAATAAAAGGAAGAGAGTTGGTGATAGGACAGAGCCCTGAGGAACACCACTGTTGATAGGTCTAGGAGAAGAACAATGGCCGTCTACAACAGCGGCTATAGAACGACCAGAAAGGAAGCTAGAGATGAAGGCACAGATAGAAGGCTTGAAACCGTAGGAGGGCAGTTTGGAAATTAAAGATTTATGCCAGACTCGATCGAAAGCCTTTGAGATGTCAAGTGCAATGGCAAAGCTTTCGCCAAAGTCCCGAAAGGAGGATGACCAGGAGTCTGAAAGGTAGGTGAGAAGATCGCCAGTGGAGCGTCCCTGATGGAACCCATACTGACGATCAGATGCCTTAATCCCATGAGGGGTGGCCACATATAAATCGCCCCCATGTCGCCCTGTCCCCCGCCATTTCACTGCCCTGCTTCCAGTTCACACCCCTGTCTCTCATATACCTCTCCACACCATCCCTCCATCTCATCTTTGGCCTCCTCCTTCCTCTCAACCCCTCCGCCTCACTCACATACACTCTCCTCGTCAGTCTCTCGCTCTCCATCCCCTCCACAAGAACAAACCACCTCAGTGTGTTTCTCCTGACGCTTCCTATCACATCCACATCCACACCACAATGCTCCTTCACATCCTTATTTGTCAGTCTGTCTCTCCATGTGACTCCACATGCTCCTCTCAAATAACTCATTTCCACTGCTCTCACTCTTGACTTCTGTCCCTCCAACAAGGTCCAAGCTTCACTTCCATACGTTAGAGTTGGTATCACAATACTGTCATGAAAACTTTTTCACTTCCATGCTCACTTCACTGTTTCTTGTCGCTGCTTTCAAGGAACCAGCAGCCTTTCTTCCTTGTACTCTTTCAAGCACTTCACCCTCCAAACTTCCCTCCTTCCTCATCACACTACCTAAGTACTTAAACACACTCACATTTTCCATTTCCTCATCCAACCTCACTGTACATTCACTGAAGTCACTTCTCTTGAAGACCATAACTTTACTCTTCCCTACATTCACCTTTAAATTCCATTTCTTACACACTCTCCCAAACTCATGCACCAAGCCTTGCAGCTCCCCTTTGTCTTCATTTAACAACACAGTATCATCTGCAAACAACAGTACAAGGAGTTTCCAAACACTGCCCTCTCTCATTCGGGCCACTCCAACATCCACTGCCCTACCTTGTATCTCTTTTATAATCCCATCCATATACAAATTGAACAGCCACAGAGACATGACACATCCCTGTTTCAATCCAACCTTCAAGTAGAAAAATTCACTCAGTTCACTATCCACACGCACTGCAGCCTTAGCACCCTCATACATACTCGTCACAGCATTCAGCAACTTCCCATCTACTCCAGATGTTCTTAATACTTTCCACAATCCTTGTCTATCCACCCTGTCATATGGTTTATCCAAATCTCCAAATCATTCTCCAGAATGATCTCCACTGATCATATATTACTTGAAATTTCTCTCAGCTTAATAAAGTATGCAAGTATGCCGAACATTTATCAGATGCTTGAGATATTTCCCATTTCTGGATATAAGTTAGTGAAAATGATGCAGTTATTCAGTCACCATCTTCATATTCAGTTCAGTGAGTGGCCTAGTTTTAGACCATTAAGCCCATGCTCATGCATTTTTTTTTTTTATGCAAGGAAGAAGGAACCAAAGGCCATGGGCCCGCATACTGTTCCTTCCAAGAAAAAACGAAAACAATATGAGAGAGAGCCAAATTCAAGATCCGTTCATTTCGAGATGCCTGGACACACTGCATTTGAAGACTGGAGATCATAGGAAGTAGGGAATACAGACAGAGGAAGACAGATCCAGAGTTGACCAGTTGCATAAATGAAGGACTGGGAGTAACGGTCAACTCTTGCATTAGAGAGCTGGACAGAAAAGGGATGAGAGTTTGTTGCTAGACGGGTGTTACGTGCCCGTCGTAGAGGTGGAGGGATGCAAGCAGACAACTCAGAGGAACAGTGGTCATTGAAGTAGCGACAGAAAAGAGATAAAGATGAAACAGTGCGGCGAAGAGACAGAGGTTGAAGGGAATCAGTAAGAAGAGGAGAGTTAATGAGACGAAAAGCCTTTGAATCCACCCTATTGAGAAGAGCTGCATGTGGGGAGCCTCCCCACACATGAGAGTTGTACTCCACACAGGGGCAACCTGTGTACAAAGTTAACAACTGTGCAGGGGTAAAGAAAGTTTGGAGATGGTGTAGCACACCTAATCTCTTTGAAGCAGATTTCACAAGAGATGTACAGTAGTATGTTCTTTCCAAGATAAATCCCGAGAGAATGAAACCCTACGGATGTTCAAGGATGATGAAGGACTGAGCTGGACATTAATAAACATTAATGGGTAATCCTGTGGAAGATTTTGTCAGGTTGATAGGTGTAAGAACTGAGTCTTTGATGCATGAAAAACAACAAGATTATTTTTACCCCAATCAGAGATACGAGTTAAGTCAAACATTAGGTGTGCCATAGACTCATCCCTTGTTTGTCAACAGCCTTTGCTTCTTTTAGCAAGAGTGCTACTAAGATAAGCAGATGTTTATCCTCTAGTTTTCCATAGATATGCCTACCCAGCTCTCAAACTAGCTGATGTTATATGCAGTAATCCTGATGAAGTGTACGCAAGGTAAGAATAAGAAACTAAGAGCAAGGGTGAGGAAAAAAAGCATCCCATGATTATGCTACCATAGCTCCTTCAGTCTGATGGCGTACTTTTTTCTTCCTGCTTCTGTCAGATGATTTTATTCAGCTTGGGGAGATGTCTTGGAGCGACGGGGGTTAATGAAGGCCTCAACTTACCCCTCCAGTCATAAATCTCATAATTTGAATAAAATTGTCTGAAGGTAGCATGAATTTTTTAAAAAGTAATCAGAGTAAAGGGTTTAGCAGTGGGCACTGGTGTTGACACATTGTGTTACAAATTTTTACAAACAGTGATAACTTGGGTAGCCAAAGTACAGTAACAAGGAGTGAAACCATTTAGTAACTAACCCAAACTCACTGGTGGTGAAATGTTCAGGTAGCTGAAACCAGTATTTCTTAGGTAGTGAAACCGCTAGCTGCGAAGCCTCCGGGTAGTGAAACCTCTGGATACTCTACAAACATTGCTTAAAGGTAGTGGAGTTACATTATTTCATAACCTGGGTATTATATTGGTATTTTCACTAATCATCTGGGTGAAATTAATATGCTGATCACAGTGTTTAGAGAGTTTTAAGCAAGTTTTCTTATATAAATACCAACTGAAAATGTTTTGAGTACTGTACAGTAGTCCCTCAATTATCCGATGAACTAGAGCCAAAGGCATGTCGGGGTAGTGACAATGTCCAGACAATGAACAACATCCCCCCTACTATACCTAGACCCTACCTATACCCAACCTCCAACCTATACCTAACCTATTTGTACAGTACCTCTGCTTACTTTGGCAGTGTTTTCCGGTCATTCTGCCATATCTAGACATCAAAACACACACAGAATATCCAAAACAATTTTAAACACCAGGAAAACCATGCAAAAAAAAAAACTGAAAAACACTACTGTATACAGTATACAGTACCCCTCCTAATTTTGGCTGTGTTTTCTGGTCATTTTGCCCTATTCAGACATCAGAACACACAGGAATGTACAGTACAGTACTATCGTGATTGCTAATTCCTTTACCCCCATGAGTCAGGGGAAGTTGAAGCCAAAGCTGAAAAAGAGCCAGGTGAGCGGACATGGTTAGTCCAGCAGTCTAATGATTCACGAACTGATTCCGGCAGTATAAGTACAGTCACGGATTTTCGTTTAAAAAATGTTATTCATTGTAACTGGATGAGGGATCCATTCATCCTACCTAATGCTTTCTTTCAATCCATGTGTATCTCGCATACTTACTATGAATTCGGTGCTATTGTGCATCCGGTGCCTGTCCGAGATATATTTTTGAGTGGGCGTTAGGCTCACAGAGCACCAAACATTTTCAACTCCGATCTTTTCATTCCTTGTTTTATTCTTCCTCTAAATTTACTGTTGTCTGCATGATTTGTTTTTCCACATTATTTATGTCGTCATTATTCAACTACTAAAATAACAATGGTAATATGTAATCCCTACCACAATCAACAGTGACAACAACATTTCTATTCATATTACAGATGTCAGTACCAACGATAATATATGTAATATCTAATATAGTAACAGCAAAAATATTGTCTACAACAACTAATGTATTTTTTGCTTTCTGTGAATTATTTTTATGAACATAATATTCAAATCATAGCAACATACTATGGCATAGGATTCAACAATGCTTTATATCCCTGTTCACGTGTTTCGTCCAAGAGACTGAGTTGTGGTTCAGGTGAGTGAGCCTCTCATTACCTTGTGTCTGCTCGTCTGGCATGTCTTACACCCTGGCTTCGACCCTCTTCAAGCCAAGGAGGTAAAGAAATTAAGTGATAGTACAGTACCTCTTGGCCTCTCGGTAGATGAATTTGGGAGTGTGTGTAAGAAACGGAATCTAAACGTGAATGTAGGGAAGAGTAAAGTGATGGTCTTCGAGAGGAGTGAAGTCAGTGAATGTACAGTACAGTGAGACTGGATGGGGAGGATATGGAGAATGTGAGTGCTTTTAAGTACTTGGGTAGTGTGATGAGTAAGGATGGAAGTTAAGAGGGTTAAGTGCTTGAAAGGGTGCAGCAGGGAAGAAAGGTTGCTGGTTCCTTGAAAGCAGTGTTAAGAAACAGGGAAGTGAGCATGGAAGTGAAAAAGCTACTACACTACAGTATTTTGATACCAACTCTAACGTATGGAAGTGAAACTTAGGACCTTGTTGAATCAACAGAAGTCAAGAGTGAGAACAGTGGAAATGAGTTATTTGAGAGGAACATGAGAAGTCACATGGAGAGACAGACTGACAAATGAGGAAGTGAAGGAGCGTTGTGGTGTGGATGTGATAGGAAGCATTAGGAGAAACATATTAAGGTGGTTTGGCCATGTGGAGAGGATGGAGAGTGAGAGACTGATGAGGAGAGTTTATGTGAGGTGGTGGGGGGGAGAAGGAGGGGGAGGCCAAGGATGAGATGGAGGGATGGAGTGGAGAGGTATATGAGAGAGGGGGGTGTGAGCTGGAAGCAGGGCAGTGAAATGGCGGGGGACAGAGCGACATGGAGGCAATTTGTTTGTGGCCACCCCTTATGGGATTGAGGCGTCTGGCAATAGATAGATAAAGACAGTACCTCTCCTGATTTTGGCACTATTTTCTGGTCAATCTGCCATAATTAGACATCAGAATGCACATAGGAGTATCCAAAATAATGCTAAACACCAAGAAAACCATGTAAAAAAAAAAAAAAACTACCTTTATGTACAGTACCCCTCCAAATTTGGCTGTGTTTTTTCATCAATCTGCCTATTGAGACATCAAAACACACAGGAATATCCATATTAATGCTAAACACCTAGAAAACAATGCATAAACAACTAAAATCCACAAAAAACCTGAAGATGGTGGGAAAATCAGTTATCTTTGTGACGAGTGATAGCTGCTCCTGGGGCACAAAACACACACACACACACACACACACACACACACACACAAACAAAGGCCAAATACAGTTCGCCACCAAAAATTGGTTGTATTGGTATAAATGGTATACCATCATCTTTGCTGGTGTTTATACTGTATGATAAGCTAATAAAAACACACAAAACTGATGAGTAAAATAACAAAACTGCAGTGAGAATAAATGATGCTCAAGAGTAAAACTTACCTTCATATAACTTCCCACCATCCTAGTGCAAAATTTGCCTGCACCTTGCAAGAGTTAAGCATACTGTATGTCTAGATGCAGAATTTCATGAGCTTTCTCGTGGATTTCACAGAATTTTTATATTACTAATAGTATTGGAATAAATTGCCAAAATCTGTACAAAGTCACGGGTCAGTGCTTTCTGCGTGATGGAAGGGAGGGAGTGAGGGGGGAGCCGGGAGGCCTGGCTAGCAAGGTGGGAAGCATGGGAGGGTATGGAGGAGGGATGGGAGGGGAGGGAGAAGCGAAGCTGTGGGCAGGATTTTCACACTTTTGTCACGAGGCAGATGGGCTCTTTTACCTGACTCGTGCCTTGTGGTCTGTCTTACACGTGTGTTGGCCATTGGGAACATAACTCCTGGTGACTGGGTGACTTTGGACATTCGTTGTAGAGGCGGACAGGTGCTTTCACCTGACTTGTGGCTTGCGGTCTCTGTTAGACGTGCAGTAGCAGTTGGGAAAGGCTAATCCCGGTGGCTGCGCAACTTTTGACATTCGGCGGGGAAGCAAACAGACGTTCTGAGACTGCTTGTGGGTTACGATCAGTTTACTCAGGTGCTGGAGGTTCGTAGGGAGTGATCGGACCAGTGCGTGACTTTGACCATTCAGTACAGGGGCGGACAGACATTTTTGCTCAGGTTCTGGGTTACGGCCTAATTCTTGCACGTGGCTAGAGACCAATGGCCATGATACCGAATGGTTGAACATGTCGGCTGGCTGGCCGAAGTTCTCAAGGACTTTTACGTCTGGATAATAGCAAATAAAATTGGATAATGGTTTAATAGAGCCAAGGTCCAGTATCTGGATAATGGACAGGTCTGAATACTGCATGTCCGGATAAATGAGGGATTACTGTACTTTGAAAAAAAGGAGTGTGAGGGGATTACCCAGCTCCTAACTCCAACCGTTATTGTATTCAGATTAAAATTTTGTTAGGTTAAGTTATAATGAGTGTTGCAGCTGCATGAGGATTACATGGAGTGTTAGTGCCAACTTTAATATATGGATGTGAGACTATGGAGTGAAGGAGCGTTGTGGTGTGGTTGAGGACGTGATGGGAAGCGTTAGGAGAAACACGTTAAGGTGGTTTGGGCATGTGGAGAGGATGGAGAGTGAAAGATTGACGAGGAGAGTGTATGTGAGTGAGGTGGTGGTGGCGAGAGGGAGGGGGAGGCTGAGGATGAGATGGAGGGATGGAGTGGAGAGGTATATGAGAGAGGGGGGTGTGAGTTGGGAGCATGGTAGTGAAATGGCAGGGGACAGAGTGACATGGAGGCGATTTGTTTGTGGCCACCCCGTTCGGGATTGAGGCGTCTGGCAATAGATAGATAGATAGAGACTATGGTGTGGCATGAAAATGAAAAGTCAAGAGTGAGAGCAGTGACGATGGCACTGCAGAGAGTGGATAGGATAAAATTATGTGATTCGTGAAAGATGTGGAGTGAGGAAGTCTGTGGATACCGGAATTGAGGAGAGTACTGAGAGGATATGGTCACGTGTAGAGTGTGGATAACAATAGAGTGGTGAAAAAGGTATATCTGAGCAAATTTGAAGGAGGGAGGAGGCGAGGTAGGCCAAGGAGAAGATGGAGGTATATGAAGGATAAGTGTGTGTGTGTGAGGAAGTGAGGTTTGGAAGTCAGTGAGGCTAGGGGACTGACAAGAGGAGAAGCGCATGACCAGGGATTTGGCACCCCTTTTTAACGTGACAGCATCCAGATTGACTCTGTCGGATACGTTTATGTGAAGCTACTGAACGTGGTGAATGTTTTTGGCATATCCGATAGAGCCAGGATTCCGGGGGCTTGAATGATGAGTGAATGGAAGCGTGGCTCATTGGAGTGGGCAGATTTGGGCTGTCTGGACTTTGCTACTCCTCACCCTGCCCTAGGGTGGGAAAGGAGGTCTGGATAATGAAAATGATGAAGTTATATCCAAGAATTTTGACCCCATCAATGACTTTGGAATTCTAGCATGATTAGATTAGGTTTTCAGTCCTCAGATTTATCATCCCTGAGTACAGTGTGTTGTTGAACAGTGGCTAAATATACATTGCCCCTAGACTGGCAAAGTGTACTTCTGACACCACCACCACCACCACAACAACAACAACAAAACAACAACAACCCCTGAAGCACGAAAAACTTGCTCTTAAGAAACAAGGAATACAGCAGGCATGCCAGACTTGAAGAAAATATGAAAGTGAAAAAAAAATAATGCAGCGGTGTGACCCATCATGCATAATGCACCACAAAGAAGATGGCATTTCAGTGCACCACCTTGGACTATGGTCGTGGCACACGACTCTGAGGCTGACATTATCGTACTGCGGCAGCCTACATGTCAAATGTGTGTCCGATTTCGTATCATATTATACATGAAATCAGAAGCACTGTTGACTGGTCAGTTGCCAGAGTATGATAATGACAACTTCAGAGTTGTGCTTCACGACTATAGGTAGGCCTTACCACTTTTGGGGGGAATCCCCACAGTAACAGAGTACAGTACATGAAAGCTCCCAGTTTGCTGAAATCTTGGGGAATGGTTTTGTTTTCTTTACAAGTAGAAAAAGTAGATATACTATATATTTTTCTGTCAACCTTCACCTGAAGATGAGGCAGTGACTGTTTAAACATTTTCTCTAACTGCATGGTTATTGGTGGTGGTTCTAAACTGACTTGCTACACTTCCTGTGGATTAAGTTTTCCTAGCTGGGCTTAGATTGGGACATTGCCCAGCTCTCCTAATTTATTGGCATAGATTTATGTTGGGTGGAATCAAAGACATGTGCCCTGCCCATAGAATAGGCCCACACAACATAACACATAATGGTGCACTCCAGAGCACATGCTACACTAATATGCAGACACTTCAACAGCGGTGTAGGGGATCTAGTGTGACAACCCTACAGGGATGGATACATATCTGTGATTAACAGGTCTGCTTGGTCAGGTGGGCAGAGGTTAAGCAACAGCTTCCTACTGGCTGAGAAACACTAGTAAGGGAGGGGAGAACTGAACTGAACATTAAATGCCTAGCACTGGGCAACAAAGGCCATATGGCACAATGACACTAATAAAAAATAGCAATAAGTAACAGATGGGAGAATATATTTTTGTGTATCTAAATGCTACTTTTCCCTCTGTAAGGATGGTGGGATCCTATTTTATAGAATGATAAACAGTGCCATAGTGTAGATGAAAATGGAAGTTTTTGCTGAGGAAACTTGAGTTGTGTTATAAAGTTTATTTACATAATATCTAGTGGTAGGTGGTGGCAACCATCATCCACACACTTGATGTAATGCTAGCTAATTCTTTCTTAAGCTTTATCATTCTACAGTATTTCTGTGTCTGCCCTTCTCTCTTCTCCCTTTCCTCCTGTCATACTTTACTACTCTTCTTTCCACTTCAGATGGCTGTACACTGAGCAGCAAGTTACTGGTTTCTAATAACTGTGGAAACCATTTACAATGATGGGTGGTAACCTTATAACCATCAAAGGGTGCTGTAGAGTCTGCTACGGTTTCCCTGTTAACTGGGCAGAAATGCAAATGTGACATCCACCCAGGAACCAAACCTCCACACTTTTCCTCCCACACCTCACTGTGGCAAGGGAACATTGGTTCACTTCACAGGAATGTCCTGAAGAGGCGATTGAGTGTCTACGGTTGATGGGTCTGCTCAGCCAAACAGATTGAGGTTGATTGACAACATAAAATTTAATGACATTCGCTGTTTACATCAAAATCTAATGATTAATGAAAGGTGCTCTTTAACATACCATGTTTAAGTCTTTAAATTTAATGCATCATTATGAATCAGAAAACACTCACTATTTGGCACCTAAGACTTCAAACAAATGTAGGCAATTGTGTGCGTGTATGCGCCAACGCAAGATCGTGTAAGTAGAGTGAGAGAAGAGTTTTGGACAAATGTGGAAGCCTGCTTGGAAAAGTTTGAAAGGAATGAGAGAGTGTTTCTGATTGGAGATATGAATGGAAAAGTAGGGAATGAGAAGGTGGATGGAGTGGTTGGTGAGTGGGGTGTGCCTGCAGAGATGGATGAGAATGGCAGTGCTTTAGTGGACATTTATGCTGGGAGGGGGTTGGTGGTAGCTAATACCCTCTTCAGGCACAAAATGATCCATAGGTATACATGGCAAGTGGTGAGAAGAGAGGACGCGGGAATGAATGAACGGAAGGCAATGATTGACTATGTGTGTGTGGATGAAAGGATGAGAAGATGTGTAATGGATGCAAGAGTATATAGGGGTTGGGGGAGTGGACTTTCTGAACACCACTTGGTGGTGGCCAGAATCAGAGTCCAAACAAGATGGAGGAAAAGAAGAAGGGAAGGACAGGAGGAAGTATTTGTTACAAGGAGGGTAGAAAAGTTACAAGAGGATGGAATAAAAGCTGAATATAAAAGGGAAGTGGAGGAGCGAATGGGTAAATATAGATTGGAGCAGATGGGGGACGTGGAAGGTGTGTGCAAGGTATCCACAGAAGAAATCTCTGCAGCATGTGAGGCGGTGTGTGGGGTGAAGAGAAGACGAAAGGGGGTTCAGGGAACAGCATGGTGGACTGAAGAGGTGAGAGAGGCTGTGGCACAAAAGAAGAAAGCATATAATGAGTAGATGAGGAACAGGGGCGACGAAGAAGCTGAGAGACGGATGAGAGAGTTATATGTAGTGAGGAGGAGAGAGGTGAAAAGATTAGTAAGAGAGAGTAAGAAGAGAGTGGATGAGGAATTTGGAAGGAATTTGAGTGTAAAGTGGAGGGAATGTAAGAAAATGTTCTGGAAGGAGGTAAAGGGAGCTAGACAGGGTGCCAACAAAGTCAGTGGGGGTGTGAAAGATAAAAATGGTAGATTACTAGTGGAGAAGGGTGAAAAAGTAAACAGATGGAGAGAACACGTTAATGAACTGCTGAACATGGAGAATGAAAGTAATGCAAGGATAAGTGGCTGGGGAATGGCAGGGAGAAGGAGGGTTGTGAGAAGAGAGGAAGAAATCACAAGGATGGAAGTTGTGGAAGCAATGAAGAAAGTTAAAATGGGGAAAGCCCCAGGAATTGATGGAGTGTGTGGTGAAAAGCTGAAGCATGGGGGAAAGATAGTAATAGAATGGATGTGGAAGGTGTGCAGATTGGCTTGGGAGGAGGGTAGAGTCCCGGAGGATTGGAAGTCAGGTATATTATTCCTCTGTACAAAGGAAAAGCGGAAAAAGCAGTGTGTGGTAATCATAGGGGCATTTGCCTTCTCAGTGTAATAGGAAAAGTATATGGTAGGATACTTATTGACAGAGTTAGGGAAATTACTGAGGAATTAGTTGGAGAAGAACAAGGAGGTTTTAGGATGGGAAGAGGTTGTGTAGACCAGATATTCATTCTTAGATCCTTAGTGGAAAAGTTTCTAGAGAAGGGCAAGAAGTTGTATGCAGCCTTTATGGATCTGGAGAAAGCATATGACAGAGTGGATAGTCAAGGTTTGTGGAAGGTATTAAGAATATATGGAGTGGATGGGAAGCTGTTGAAGGCAGTGAAGAGTATGTATGAGGGTGCTAAGGCTGCAGTGCGTGTGGATGGCAAACTGAGTGAATCTTTCCATTTGAAGGATGGATTGAAACAAGGATGTGTCATGTCTCCATGGTTGTTCAATCTGTATATGGATGGGGTTATTAAAGAGATACAAGGTCGGGCAGTGGATGTTGAAGCGGCCCTAGTGAGAGAGGGCAGTGTTTGGAAACTCCCTGTACTGTTGTTTGCAGATGATACTGTGTTGTTGAGCGAAGATGAAGGGGAGCTGCAAGGCTTGGTAGATGAGTTTGGAAGAGTGTGTAAGAAACGGAATCTAAAGGTGAATGTAGGGAAGAGTAAAGTGATGGTCTTCAAGAGAAGTGAAGCCAGTGAATGTACAGTGAGATTGGATGGGAAGGATATGGAGAATGTGAGTGAATTTAAGTACTTGGGCAGTGTGATGAGTAAGGATGGAAGTCTGGAGGGTGAAGTGCTCGAAAGGGTGCAGCAGGGATGGAAGGTTGCTGGTTCATTGAAAGCAGTGATAAGAAACAGGGAAGTGAGCATGGAAGTGAAAAAGTTGTTACATGACAGTATTGTGATACCAACTCTAACATATGGAAATGAAGCTTGGACCCTGTTGGAAGGACAGAAGTCAAGAGTGAGAGCAGTGGAAATGAGTTATTTGAGAGGAGCATGTGGAGTCACATGGAGAGACAGACTAACAAATCAGGAAGTGAAGGAGCGTTGTGGTGTGGTTGAGGATGTGATGGGAAGTGTTAGGAGAAGCACGTTAAGGTGGTTTGGGCATGTGGAGGGGATGGAGAGTGAAAGACTGACGAGGAGAGTGTATGTGAGTGAGGTGGAGGGGGCGAGAGGGAGGGGGAGGCCGAGGATGAGATGGAGGGATGGAGTGGAGAGGTATATGAGAGAAGGGGGTGTGAGTTGGGAGCGTGGTAGTGAAATGGCAGGGGACAGAGTGACATGGAGGCGATTTGTTTGTGGCCACCCCGTGCGGGATTAAGGCATCTGGCAATAGACAGATAGACTTCAAACTAAAACTACCCCCAGTAGATATCTAGGCTTTTATTGGTGTGAAGTAATGTTATATTCTCTGAGCTGTAGCAGTCTTTAAAATCACTGAAATATTGATATCACCAATATTATTATTATTATTATTATTATTATTTTTTTTTTTAGTGGGGTAAGTAGGATTTTGAAATGAGAAATGAAAAAAGGCAAAGCTTGGGAAGCTATGAGTAGAGTACCCAGTGAAATGGGTCATATTCCCACTCATTTACCCTTTAGGCTGGTAGAATTCTCAGCATCGTCATACAATAGTGTCTGTCATCCATATCAAACTTTAAACATCTGAGAGGTAGGGCACCTCTTTAGGATAGCTAATTTTGTCAGAATACTTTACAGTAAGTCCCTGTGTCGTACAGACACTCTTAGAGTATTATCCTACTCTACCAGTGTGTAGAATTGTAAGTTCTACTTAGCTTAATATTTCACTGAATATTTGCTTGTCTCTCAGTAGGACTGAGAACCTGGTATAGTTCACTTTTCTTTTATGCCAGTACATAATATTTAATATATTTTTCAGTTCAGCCAAGTTGATACTATAGTGACAGTGCAATTCTCAAGTTTTCAACAGCAGAAAAGTTAAGTTTGCATTGTAATGCATATTTCCCTTTTGCAGGTGGGATCTAGTCAGGTGTACAGACAATACAGTACTATGGCTCCTGTTTTCCCTTTAGCCAAACTTGCTTTTCTTTTTGTGAAACAAGTTGCTCGGCCTTTATCATCCTCAATAAGACGCAGGGCTGTTAGAAGTGTCTTCTTTAGAGAAAAATTCTGCCTCCCACCTGCACGACGTATGTAGAAAATTATATGCAGTATCTGTACATAGCTAAAAAAAAAAAAAAAAAAAAAAATGCTGTTTGGGTGAATACAGTAATAAACAAGGTACATGCAGTTTTGTAATGGATGTTGAACAAATGCTTAAAATCTGTTATTTTGATAGTCATAGTCATTATGAACTATCTGATTCTGAGTTATGTTGCTGCTGCTGATAAGAATTTTTCATAATGTATCTGCTGTGTTTATTTTTCTGTCAACACTTTTTGAAGTTTACTATCACTAACATGGACTGGAATTTCTATTGACTTTATTGTTAAACAGTAATTAATACTGAGTGATATATATGTAGCAAATTATCAAATTTCCATTTTCATTCTGTAGTACTGTTGTTGCAAATTTAACCATTTCCCAACTTTATTTCAGTCTTTGCTGTATACAGTACAGTGGCCTCACATCCAGTATGATAATTAAATCAGACACCACTGCCATACAATACTGGACAAATTCCGTAGTGGACAAATAAATCTTATGAGGATTCCTTAGATCAGGCAAGATTAATTTAAGGCACAAGAATCTCTGGAATGTTGGAAACATTGATAGGCAAATACACACAATTGCAATTTGACATGATGAATAAGGGCAGTAAGCAAACATGCACAAAAAAAAGGTATTGTCCAACATGCTATTAAGGTGTTAAAATTCTTGTGAGCACAAGGAGACTGGCACTCAGTGAAGTCATTTCTCCCAGCCAGTGCATGTTTTCGTTGGCTGTGGCACCTTTCAGCTAACCGGAATAATATCCCCCCCCCACCTCCTTAAAAAATTTAAAAAAAATCCTCAGATTTAATGCACATTGGTGGAAGCAAATTGTACTAACATAAGTTTTCTGTACTAAACTACATGTAATTTGTTATTTAATTTTTAGTGGTATTGTCACCATCCACTCACTCTGTGTAGTGCTGCCCTTGGGTGACTGCCCTTTTCTTTCTTCCTTCTTTCCTCTTCTGTCTTTCTTTCCATCATTCTTCCCTCTCACTTCTGCCTACAGATGACTCTACACTTCCTCTTCTGTCTTTCTTTCCTTCATTCTTCCCTCTTTCTTCTGTCTATGGGTGACTCTGCACTGAGTGATAAGCCAAATGGTTTTTACTATGCTGGGTGGTAACCATATAACCAAATTATGGCACATGATGGTTTATTGAGCAATTCTGCTTCTCCAATCGATTGAGCCAGTACAGGTATATACATTCAAGGGGTGGTTGGGGTTTACTGCTCACGTAATGCCTCTCAGGGATAGGAGAGGCTGGTCGCTCTCATCTTAAATGTCCGGACCAACTTGCCTAGCCCCAGGCATCTGTGCTTCTCATGGGGCAACACAGGATTAGATGGTGATGATAACGATGACCAAATATTTTGAGTGACCAAATATTTTGAGTGCCTACCCTAAAAGGTCATTACTATTAAAGAAAATGTGTATTAGATGTGAGGCCACTGTACATGGTAATGAAGCAGATATGTAGTTAAGAAGGTGCAGCCAATTAAAAAAGTACTGAGACCTTAAGTTTGTTTAATAACATGCAACATGGGGTGAAGACATACTGTACTGTTAAATGAGTAGCAATGGTTATTGACATGTAATCATGGCCTGCTCCAATTGCAAGGCAGTGTTACCATAGACCTAATTGCATTTTTAAAATTTCTTATTGTATCGTGTATAATACAGAGTTCAGTTAGGTCTAATTACAGTACTAGTGAATAGGCAGATAATGTATATTTCAGTATGTTATTAATGTAAAAATATACAGTACTGTATGACTACCTGGCCTTTATGATGCAGTTCATATGCTGTACAGGTTCAGTTCTTGCCTACAGGTAGTGCATAACTTATTTATACTGTACTTCAGGATAATCATGGTATACTTGATGTTTAATAATTATGCCTGCCAGTTCATTGCTGGATATATGAGTAAGGACTCCTCGTATGTAAGTAACCTCTTATCAGAACTACCAGCCCAGTATATACACAGTGTACATGAATACGCCAAGATTATTGCCCATTTTTGTGCTTCACTGGATCCTGATATCATCTTGATACCTTTTTGTTTGCTGTACTGGTATGCTAGGTTACTATACTTGGATTTTCTGAACATGGTTAGCTATAAAGAAGGTTCTTCATTTAACTTGTACACACTGTATTTCTTGTGGTACAGGTCAGTACTGTAGTGTACTGTGTATCCAAACTGTTAACATTTCTGGATAGGGATATAATTATGTTGTGATTATATACACAGGATATGCTCTACCTGTATATACAGTTTATACTTTTTTTTTTTTTTTGGTATACAGAAGGCCCTCCTCTTAGAATGAGGATGCATTTGAAATAATACATTACCTAAGAGTTTATCATATATTGAATTAATTATAACCTAGGTTCAGTGGGGATGCTGTATGCTTTATCCTGAGGGTCACACACCTAACAGAGTCTAAAAAGCAAGTTTCCAGCTCACTTAAACTGATTGTTATTTCACTTCACTGTGCTTCACTTGCAGCTTACCACCAAAAATTAAATCTAAAAAGTTTTCACTTTACCTTTACTAGTAGCAATTTCACTTCCCAGCACTTCACTTGCTGCCTGAATTCCAGCACCACACTACTGTTCCATCACTGACCCTAACATGCCCAGTAGTGATGAATGCAGATGTCATACTGGAACACACAACTGACTATAGGCTTGCATATGGGCGATTGTTGTAGCAAAAATAGTGATCGTATATTGACCAGTGAGGCATCTTGCAGGATAATCATCATAAGTAAAAATTCTGTTGTATATTAAAAAAAGGTTCTAACTTTTTTGTCATTATATAAGTGATACATGACTTACCAGTTCATTGTATAATGAGGGTCTGGTGTACTATGGTACAGTCTTGTGACCCTTTCTGACCACTGTATTAAGAGAATCAGTGTAGAACATGTAGATAAAACTGAAGTTTTCAGAACTGTTTACAGTAACAAGCAGAGTGCTGCATACAGCTACACTGAATACTTTTGTTATTACACAAGTCTGTTGAACCATTAGCAATTCTGTTATTATTTGGTAAGAACAGTAAAAATGAGCTACATATGATAGTTAAGTTGGTGGACTGAAGCTCAGAACTGGCAACTATGGTACTGTGCTATGGTGCTGTATTCTCAACATTTGTAGTGTTGTTCTAATCACATATTTCTTCATAAAAGGATGCAGTGAATGTAATTAAACTGTTGACACATTATAATAAATATAACCTTAGGCTCAGGTCCTTACACCTGGAAGGGAGCAGTATGGGAATGTTTTTTTATAGTACTGTACTGGGACCTCTGCTGTTGTATAGTATTATTTTTGATGAACATTTGTGTAGCTACTGTATTCAGTACTGGTCTGATATGAGGTTCTGAAATCTACTAAATTTTCCAAGCAGGCTGATGTAAGTAATGGTTTTATTGTTTGTATTTTTCAGTTTATCACTGGTGTGAAGTCCGAATGAAGATGTATATTATGAATTTAGGCCGATCTGGACAGAGCAGCACCATCCCCAAGCTAAATGAAGACGCAGCCATAGAATTAGGAGCAAATTTATTAGGTAAGTAAAAAAAATTATCATAATGCTGAAGTCTACACTATTCACTTTAACTGTGTGTAAAATTGCCATCTCCCCATCTTGAGAACTGAGGTATAACAAGAGATTAACACTGAAATATGGTGCAAGTCATGAAAAAGTGCTATGGAAAGGTTGCAGTGATGTAGTATTATCTGATTCTGTTACTGAGCTATGGGAAATAGGCTGCAAAATGATGAAAGTTCTGCCAAGTTAAACTGAATGAACTTTGCTCTTAGACTGTACACCAGAAGAAAATGTCCACACTCATTTGACATTATTTGGCATGTTCCAGTGCATCTTTGAACTTAGCTCTCATATAGGGACATTTGTGGCTGAAAAGGTGAAAGCTGTGATTCCTGTACTCAAGCCAGGCAAACCACCCAATAGTGCATCATCATATAGACCAGTATTATCCAAAGTTATGCAAAAACTAATCCAGAAGAACATCACTCCCACCTCTCTTTGTCTGATTCCACATGTGGATTTTGACTCAAATACTCATCAACCAGGTGTCAGGTGTCTGTCTAAGCTGACTCAACATCTGTGGTTGCTTTCTAAAAGAAATATCCCCCCATTAAGAACCACATTAATGTATATCAAAAAAGGCATTCAGCACAGTAACCAGGACACATTCTAATAAGCAAATTCATAAATACAGACATGGAAGACAGTTATAAGAAGTGACTACCTAATATACTCTCAGGCAGACAAGCCCAGGTACTCATCCAAAACCAAAGGTGTAAGTTCTGAGAACTGTTCAGTCCTCTATCCCTCACTTTTTAACCCTTTTCTTCAGGACCTGCCAACCTCCCCTCTTGCAATAGTTTTACAACACTTGAAAATTCAGCAAGCAGCAAGTCAACTCTAAAAGTGACCATACTCACTAGAATACTGGCTCAGAATAAACACAGTGACTGTTTTACCAATCAAACTGGCTGTCACGTTCTTCGCTTTAGACAGACACGATTCTCAAACACACTCTCAGGTCTCCCTTAGTACCAAACCATTCCCAATAGAGAGACCCCAAACCTTTCAGCATGCCATGGGTATATGCATGACCTTTTCTCGGCATCCATGCAACATCAGTGTTAAGGCAAAACATAAACTTAATGCCTTGAAAAACAGTATGTTGGGACAGCTGAAAGAATAACTGAAAACAGTGTGCAGACAGTTCATTAAAATGACACTGAATTCTGAGCCCAAGCTGGGCCCTACCCTAACAGCCACAGACATTGAAAGACTTTAAAAGACACAAAATAAAGCATTCAGAATAAAAAGTGGATGTACAAAGACCACAAATACAGATTGCTGTACTATGAAACAAATAAATACTCCCAGTCAAGAGTCAAATAAATGTGAGAGGTACATAAATAATTTGTTTCAATACAGGATCCATGCCACCCATGTAACTGTATGTTGCACCACCACCATCACAAAGAAACAAGAAATGAACAACCTTCCAGCACTACACAGAATTACCATCCATGATGGGTGGGGGCACCCATCATTCACCTACTTAGAGTAGCAGTACTCTCTTTTAGGATAGCTCTACACTGAGTGGCAAGCCAAATGATATCCTGTAACACAGGAAATCATTTACGTTGCTGGGTGGTAACCTTATGACCAACACAGGAAATCATTTACGGTGCTGGGTGGTAACCTTATGACCAACCAACATGTGCTTCCTACGTGACAACAAGTGGGTTGGCGGAGGGTTAGTACCCCTCCCTGGAAAACAACTAACTAAAATTACAAACAAGAATCCTCAGACCAGGACTGACCAACAGGTGACGACTAAGAACTGAACAAAGGACATGGTACAGATTGCAACATGGAATGTAAGGGGCATGAATGATGAGGTGAATGAGAAAGAGATTGTCCAGGTGCTTGAGGGTGCAAAAATGGACATATGTGGAATAACTGAGGCTATTTGGAGAGGTGAGAATGTGAGAGAGTGGGAGTATGGATGGGGTATATGCACAGGAGTAGGTGAGAATGAGAAAGAAAAAGAAGGAGTATGCATTTTTGTATGCAGGAGATGGAAGGAGAATACAAGGGAGTATGGATCTGTTGGCTCAAGAATTGTGACAGTAAGACTGAAAGTAGGATTACAATTGAGGGCAATTTTGTGCGCGCGCGCGCGCGCGCGCGCGCCAGTGCAGGATCATGCAAGTTTGGGGCAAATGTGGAAGCATGCATGGAAAAGTTTGAAAGGAATGAGAGAGTTTTTGATTGGAGATATGAATGAAAAAGTAGTGAATGTGTTGGTGGATGGAGTAGTTGGTGAGTGGGATGTGCCTGCAGAAGTGGAGGAGGATGGCAGTGCTCTAGTGGACATTTGTGTGGGGAGGGAATTGGTGATAGCCAATACCCTCTTCAGGCACAAAATGATCCACAGGTATACTTGGTGAGTGATGAGAAGGGTGGGTGGTGAACTGAAAGAATGGAAGGCAGTGATTAATTGTGTGGATAACAGAATGAGAAGGTGTGCAATGGATGCCAGAGGTTGGGGGACTGGATGACCTCTACTTGGCAGTGGTGAAAGTCAAGGTTTAAATACAATGGAGGAATAGGAGAGAAGGGCAAGAGGAAGTATTCCATACAAGGAGTGTAGAAAGGTTGCAAGTGGATGGAAAAAAAGGCAGAATATAAGAGAGAAGTGAAGGAGCAGTTGGGTAAATATGATTTGGAGGAGGTGGAAGGTGTGTGCAAGATATTCACAGAAGATATCTGTGCAGCATGTGAGGTGGTGTGTGGGGTGAAGAGAAGATGAAAAGGGGTGCAAGGAAAAGCATTGTGAAATGAAGAGATGAGACAAGCTGTGGTGCAAAAGAAGAGAGCATATAGTGAGTGGATGGGAAGAAGGGGTGTGGAGGAAGTTGTGAGACGAAAGAGAGAGTTATATGTAGAGAGGAAGAGAGAGGTGAAAAGATTAGTAAGAGAGGCTAAGAAGAGAGTGGATGACGAATTTGGAAGGAATTTGATTGTAAAGTGGAGGGAATGTAACAAAGTGTTCTGGAGTGAGGTAAAGAGAGTTAGACAGGGTAATAAAGAAGTTAGTCAGGAAATGAACGATCATAATGGTAGACTGCTAGTGGAGAAGGGAGAAAAAGTTAACAGATTGAGAGAACACTTTCAGGAACTGTTAAACATGGAGAATGAAAGTAATGTGAGTATAAGTGAATGGGGAATGGCTGGGAGAAGGAGGGAGGTGAGAAGAGAGGAAGAAATCAAAAGGATGGAAGCAGTGAAGAAAGTTAAAATGGGGAAAGCCACAGGAATTAACGGAGTGTGTTGTGAAATGCTGAAGCATGGGGGAGAGATAGCTAGTAGTAGAATGGATGTGGAAGATGCGCAGATTGGCCTGGGAGGAAGGTAGAGTCCCGGAGGATTGGAAGTCAGGCATAGTTATTCCCTTGTACAAAGGAATAGGGGAAAAAGAAATGTGTGGTAATTGTAGGGGCATTTGTCTTCTTGATGTAATGGGAGAAGTATATGGTAGGATACCTATTGACAGAGTGAAGGAAATAACAGAGGAATTAGTTGATGAAGAACAGGGAGGTTTTAGGAATGGAAGAGATTGTGCAGATCTTAGGTCCTTACTGGAAAGGTTTCTGGAAAAGGGAATGCAGTTGTATGCAGCCTTCATGGATTGGGAGAAAGCATATGACAGAGTGGATAGACAAGGAATGTGGAAAATATTACAGTAAGAATGTATGGAGTAAATGGGAAGTTGTTGAATGCCATGAAGAGTATGTATGAGGGGGCTAAGGCTGCAGCGCATGAGGGTAATGAACTGAGTGAATTATTCTATTTCAGTGTTAGATTGAAACATGAATGTGTCATATCTCCATGGTTGTTCAGTAGGTATATGGATGGTGTTATAAAAGAGATACAAGGTAGGGCAGTGGATGTTGGAGCAGTCCTAATGAGAGAGGGCAGTGTTTGGAAACTCCCTGAGCTGTTGTTTGCAGATGATACAGTATTGTTAAGTGAAGACGAAGGGGAACTGAAAGGCTTGGTGAATCAGTTTGGAAGAGTGTGTAAAAAATGGAATCAATAGGTGAATGTAGGGTCGAGTAAAGTTATGGTCTTCGAGAGAAATGAAGTCACTGAATGTACAGTGAAGTTGAATAATGAGGAAATAGAAAATGTGGGTGCATTTAAGTACTTGGGTAGTGTGATGAGCAAGAATGGAAGTTTGGAAGGTGATGTACTTGAAAGGGTACCATACAATAAAGAAGAAAGGTTGCTGAAGGTCACACTCAGTGATCTCGTCCCACATCTTTTTTGGTCTACCTCTCGCAACCCAATCCCTAACATTAACACTTCTCACTTTCTGCACCCAATAATCATCCCCCATCCTCTCCTCATGCCCAGACCATCTCAGTCTACCTCTCCTCATCACAACACCAGTACACTCCAGTCCCGTCATACCCCTCAACTCTTCCATTGTAAACCTAGCCCTCTCCAGGCCTCACACTTAGGGACGCACTACGTATCCACCAAATAATTGTCATTTCTGTAAATTTGAGCCTGCGAATATCCTCATCCTCTACTGCCCAAGTCTCACTATCATACAGCATTACACTCCTAACATGCTGCATACAAAGATCCCTTAGCATGGAGGGAGAGCCCTCTAAATGTCGGGAGAGATATCAGCTCCTTGAACTTCTTCCAATCACATCCCTTTCTAGCCACAGAGCTCCATCCCCACCTCCAGCACATAACAAGTTTCCCAAATAACAAAACTCTTTCACACACTCAAGAGACTCATTAGCAATTTCAGTCCTTTCACGCGTGACAATCTCCACCTGCTCTCCCCGACACACCACACACACAAATTCAGCATTATCTTGCAGTCTACCTCAAGTACCACTACATCTCTTTTGCACCCACTTATCGCAGACACTGCACAAGATGGAATTACTTCCCAAGCCCTTATGGCAAACTGCACATGTCCACTCTCCCTCTTCTTTGACAGTACTGTCCCCAGCCCTAGATACCATCACTTTTGTTTTTCCTGCATTTACCTGTCAGCCCTTATGCCCCATACCATCTCTCCACTTCCTGAATCTTTCCTCCGCCTCCCTTACATTCTCTACAGTCAACACTAAGTCTTCAGCATACAGCATCTCCCACGGGATTCCATTTCTGAAATCACCTGAGAGGGCTTCAAGTACCATGATAAACAACAAGGGACTCAAAACTGACCCCTGGCGCAAACCAATGCTCACGGAAAACTCATCATTCACCCTTACCTGGGTGCAAGTACTCTCATAAATGGCCATAACCACCCTAACCAGCCACTCCTCGATCTCAAGCTTTCTCATTGCCCACTTCACCACCTCTCTAGGGACTGTCAAAGGCCTTCTCCAAAACAACAAAAACAAAGCACAGTTACATTTTCTTTCCTATATATTTCTCCTGAAGCCATTGAGCAGTGAATATGGCATCAGTGGTCCCTTTGCCTGGCATAAACCCAAACTGCATCTCATAAATAATCACTCTTTCTCTAATCATACCTTCTAGAACTGTCTCTCTTACCTTCATTATCTGGTCTGAAAACGTTATGCCTCAATAATTTCTTCTTTCCAGGGCATCACTCTTCCCCTTGTACGCATTTATAATTACACTTTTCAGCCAATCATCTGGGGCTACAGACTCACGATCATATTTATCAGATCAGTGACTAACCTCACTTCTATATTTCCTGAGGCTTTCAGTTTTTCAGCAATCATCTCAGACACACCTGCAGCCTTTCCCACCTGGATCCTACCTGTTGCCCCACTCACAGTAGCAGCATCAATCAAAGGCCAAAGGGCTAAACAATGGATCTGCAGGCTCCAGACCTTCCCTGTACCAGTGAAACTCCTCATTCAACAACCGGCTGTAATGCTCTCTCCATGCGTCTTTAAAATCCCCACTGTTCACCACTACTTTTCCTTCATCATTCTTCACACACTGCTCACCTATGATATCACTATTCTCCCTCTTCATCTGATTTGCCACCTTAAATTCATATTCTTCCTTTCCACACAATTTAGGTTGTCAAATAAAAGTCTCTGTGACTCAGACTTTGCCCTGTAAACCTCTTTTCTAGCACTATGCTTGGCAGCCAAGTATTCCTCTCATTTACAACCCTTCTTCCATTCCCGGAAAAGCCTTCTTTTCTCCTTAATTGCGGCTTCTGCACCCTCATCCCATCACCGGATTACTTTATGTCTTGGTGGGCCTCTTGTTCATCCTCATGCTGAATTAGTAACTCTCAAGAGGTTGCTCTTGAGGGCTTTACTGTTCATTAACAGCTCCCTGTTCAACCACCACTCTCATCTCCCCATAGAAGGCACCCTTACAGCTTGGTTTTTCATCTTCCGTATTTTCCTCATAGGTGCATAGGTCCTCTTTTTCATCACTCGCTCCATAAGCACCATGTTTTATATAAATAATTTGTGTTGCTGCACACACTCCATGCTCTCTATAACTTTAGCATCCGTCACTAACTTCCTGTGAGTCCTCCTGACCAGGAAATAATCTGTCTAGCTGCTGTTTCCCTGCAACTCGTATGTAATCTACCTACTCTCTCTCTCTCTAAAAATGTGTGTTACACACAGTTATGTTGATTGCCTCTCCAGACTTGAGTATCCTTTCCTCTTCCTCATTTCTTGTACCATATGCACATCCCCCTTGTATTCCTTCATATCCTTGAGTTGCTTCACCCACATGACCATTTAAGTCCCCTTCCAAAACTATAATCACATCATCCCCCATACCACTTACTACACATATTAAGTCATCCCAAAATCTATCCTTCTGTACCACATCCAAGCCTGCTTGTGGAGCATACGCTTATATAAATGCAACCATTTTCCCCCTTTACAAAATTTTCACTACTATTATCATATCACTTACTCTTGTAATATGCATGATATATTCCACCCATTTCACCTTAACCAACACACTCACATCACCATATCCATCTCTCCTACCCTGCCAAATCAACTTATAATAACAATCACCCCCAAGCAATCTTTCTGGATGACCCACCTCTGTACTGGCCTTCTTGCACACATCCCACATCCACTCACCTCCTACTTAATGTCTCAACCACTTCCCCCATTCTACCCCTCAAACTTCTCACATTCCATGATGGCATTCTGATCCCCATGGGTGATTTAGTGTCCTCAAGCTTGCTTTGAATTTCATTATTTTGGTCATAATCAGTAAAAAATAATAAAGGGGAGAGACATGCCACAGGCCCCACCCACTGCACAGTCTCAGTTCCAGGCAATGGATCTGGGATCTCTAGCCTACCAGCCTTGACCAATGGCTGTGGTAGTGGCCTCGGGGCACCCTGCCAGGGCAGCTACAGGGACACCCTCCAAGTGCGCCTTGGCACTGTAACTGGCCTGCCATCATACACCCATTGATAGGACAGCCTCCTGGGGTGCGACTCCTACGTTCGGGCCCCTTTCTATTGGGCAGAAGCCAGCCTGGGAACCGCAATGCCCTGTACCCTCTAGCCAGGTTCAGGCCCCATCTCACCCCGGCCCCACAGTCTGTGCTGGCAGAGCCCTTGTCATGCCTCCCTTCAAAAAGTCCGCCACTAGGTAGTGGAAGCAAAGTTTTCTGGCCGCATGCCCTTGCTGGTGTCAACTCATTCGATGTAGTGAAGTACGTTGTGTGATACGTGAGGCACATGTGGTGTAGTGTATGAGATAGTTAGAGATAGTGTTTGGGAGAGTATGCTGGTCTACTCTCCATGTTAGTGTCACACTGAAATTGGGTTTGATTGGTGATAATGATTAGTGAGTTAAATTCTTGGGTGTGGAGAAGTAAGACAGAACTGTTCTGTTCATTAATCTATAACACTTGTGTTATTTCATAAGTAGGAACTGGACTGTTACCATATCACATTGAATGGATCTTGAATTTGGCTCTCTGTTGTCTTGTTTTTGTTGTTTCTTGGAGGAAGCAGTTTGTAGGCCCCTGGCTTTTGACTCCTTCTTCCATGCATTAAAAAAAAAAAAAAAATGCAGTCAGTTTTCATCTTCTTAATATAATACAATAAGCTCTCAGTTATCCATCATCACAATATCTGGTCTCTGTGCAATCTCCAGTGCAGCTATCTTGGCTTTATTAAACCAATATCCAGCAATTTATATGGAACATCTGGTGCTGAAATGGGATGTAACCAGCATACTCGGCATTGAGGGGTCTCAACCAGTTTGTAAGTGGTAGCCAACCGGCACCAGGGGAAATCCCAAAACTTGGGAGCCAGTGAAAATACCCACTATGTGCCAACCAATCAGAACCCATCGTGGGTGTGGCTTATCCGGTGCACCAAAAAGAACGCCTCACTATCGTTCTTGCCTGTGGAAGTCATAGAGTCAAGATGTGCCTGTGTGCTCCCACTCTTCTGACCATGCAGTTGCAAAACCCAGATGCTTTGACTAACTCTGTGGCATCCTATGTTCAAGCTACTCTACTGTATTGTATTGCAAAGCTAATGGCCAGTCCATGCTCATGTTCTAGTGCTCTGTTGTGATTGTTTAAATACCTCTGTGCTGTATTGTGTACTGTACTGTTTACAAGTGCGAAACCCCCAGTGCTGTTTCTTTCCATCAGTGCCAACACTTGGTGAGTACATACAATAGTACTCTATGTAGAGTACTGTATTACTGCACTGTATCATTACTGTATTGTTTTTATATGCTTAGTTTTCATCTTTTCCTCTGGGTAAAGTTTTTAGGATAGAGGGTCAAGGTGGATAGAATCACAATATCTGGGTCAAAGCCGAATGTTGTGCCGGATATGCAGTATCCAGCATTTAACTTTAACCGGCATAGGGCTTGGCTAAATTAGACGGGTAATTGAGAGTTTATACAATGTCAACATGCCTACATGTGGTGGTGCAGTATTTCTTACACACAGTTAATTCTTGATGCAGGAGAAGGAGTAATATTTGGCATAGCTGTTGGAATTCTGGGTTATGAAGTATCCCGTCAAAAGGAGAAGGAAAAGAAAAAGGAGGAAATGGAGCAAGCTGTGATTGACAATTTAGAGAGCCGGATAAATGAACTGACATTTGCAAGTGAAGAGCTGGATACCAAGCTGCGTGAGGTCACCAGACTCCTGTATGCAACTCAGCATGAACTGAAATCTAAACAGGTAAGATTTTGTGTTTTTTAAATGTTGGAAAAGAAGTAATAAAAGGTCTCCCTCGTTATATGATCAATTTTTGAATCTGAAAACCTCAGATAAGTAAATCATATATCGAATATGATATACAGTATTGAATGTAGGATCGTAGCAATGTTATAAGTGAAATCAGCAATCGCACATAAAAAATGGTGATTTGTAAGGGAATGACACAATCATATAAGTAAAAAATGGTGATCGTACATTGAAAAAGTGATAAAATGTTAGGATCGTAAAAACAAATGCTTGTTTGTTGATCATGAATGAGGGAGACCAGTAACAGCAGAGAACAAGAGAGATGCTCAAACTCCCATTAATTTGGGCATGAAAATGATAATTGAGCTAATAAAATAAGAGAAGGGAAATGAATTATTTGAGAGGAGCATGTGGAGTCACATGGAGAGACAGACTAACAAATGAGGAAGTGAAAGAGCGTTGTGGTGTGGTTGAGGACGTGATGGGAAGCGTTAGGAGAAGCACGTTAAGGTGGTTTGGGCATGTGGAGAGGATGGAGAGTGAAAGACTGACGAGGAGAGTGTATGTGAGTGAGGTGGAAGGGGTGAGAGGGAGGGGGAGGCCGAGGATGAGATGGAGGGATGGAGTGGAGAGGTATATGAGAGAGGGAGGTGTGAGTTGGGAGAGTGGTAGTGAAATGGCAGGGGACAGAGTGACATGGAGGCGATTTGTTTGTGGCCACCCCGTGCGGGATTGAGGCGTCTGGCAATAGCATTAATCACATGGCAAGCAGTTTGTGTGTTCATGCGTCGGTTGGTGGCGGGCTTGTGGCGTCACTGTTATTCCCCTGTGCTCTGCCTCAGTCAACCCATATCATTTCCCCCTCACATCATTTCCCCGAAGTCCCCGATATGCTGATTAGCGGTGATGAGTGATAAGTGAAATATACAAAGTGAACATTTTTGTTTGTAAGATAGTAGAAATTAAGGTGTAGGAAGTGTACAGTACACAATTTGAAAAATGCTTAAGTTAAATACACCACACAGCACGCATGGTAGAAGTTATACCTTCAATTCCCGTCCATGAGTCAACTTCTGCCAGTGAAAACAATCAGGAGGTTGATTCACTGTTCCATGATGATGACCCTGAAGATAATGGGGAATGATTTTGAAGGATTTGTTCTGAAGGTTCCTTGACCAGGTGCTGAATGATGATAAACACTCGGAAAGCTGGGGAGTTAGAGTAGGGTGAGCCAAGTGAGTCGGAATGGTTATGTAAGAAAACATTTTTTTTAAATTCTTTATTTCATTCATTATCCAATCCAATGTTGCCCCACAGAGGAACGTAGGAGCCTGGGGCTAGGCAAGTTGGTCCTGACATTTAAGATGAGAGTGACCAGCCTCACTCATCCCTGAATGGCATTACCTAAGCATAGGATTGGATAATGAATGAATGAATGTTAAGGAAATGGTGAAATGAAGAGGGATTGTGGCCATAATGCTTTTCATGTATGAAAATAGCAGGGGGAAGTCCACATGTTGCTTTTTTCAAAGTTTTGCTTTTTTCAGAATGGCTCATGTGTGGAGAGGCTTCCCACATGCAGCTCTTCTCAATAGGGTGAAGTCAAAGGCTTTTTGTCTCATTAACTCTCCTCCACTTACTGATTCCTTTCAATCTTTGTCTCTTCGCCGCAACGTTCCATCTTTATCTCTCTTCTATCACAACTTCAACAGTCACTGTTCCTCTGAGCTGTCTGCTTGCATCCCTCCACCTCTACGACGGGCACATAGTACCCATCTAGCAGCAAACTCTCATCCCTTTTCTGTCCAACTCTTTAATGCAAGAGTTAACCGTTACTCCCAGTCCTTCATTTATGCAATTGGTCAACTCTGGAACTGTCTTCCTCTGTCTGTATTCCCAACTTCCTATGATCTCCAGTCTTTCAAGTGCAGTGTGTCCAGGCATCTCAAGATGAATGGTTCTTGAATTTGGCTCTCTTTTGTATTGTTTTTGCTTTTCTTGGAAGGAACAGTATGTGGGCCCATGGCCTTTGGTTCCTTCTTCCTTGCATTAAAAAAAAAAAAAAAAAAAGTCCGTTCTAGTGAGGTTTTACTGGAATGCTGATTTCATGCGTGCAGTATGTCGGGGAGAGCAGGTGGAGAGTGTCAGGCGTGAAAAGACTGAACTTGAGTGCGTGGAAGAGTTTTGTTATTTTAGAGACATTTAATATGTGCTGGAGGTGGGGTAGGAGCTAGCTCTGTGGCTACAAAGAGGAGTGGTTGGAAGAAGTTCAGGGAGCTGTTGCCTCTCCCAACACTGAGAGGGATTTGTTAGGAGTTTAATGCTGTTTGGTACTGAGACTTGGGCAGTTAAGGAATAGGATATCTGCTGGCTCAGGAGTACAAAAAGGAGAGTGATTAGGTGGATGTGAAATGCATCCCTGAGTGTGAGGCCTGGGGGGGCTAGGTTTATGATGGAAGAGAGTGGAGTGTATTGGTGTTGTGATGATAAGTACATTGAGATGGTCTGGGCATGTGGAGAGGACAGGGAATGATAATCAGGTGCAGAAAGTGAGAAGTATTAATGCTTGGGGTAGGGTTGCAAGAGGTAGATTGAATAAGATGTGGGACGAGGTCATTGAGTGTGACTTCAGGGATAAGGGAGTGAATAGCGAAGCCGCCAGAGATCGAGCATAATGGAGAGCCGCCATTAGGTGACCAAGGCTGACGCATGCAAGCATGTTGATACCTTCAAAAACGAATGAACGAATATATATTTACAGTATATATATATATACAGTAAACCCTTCATAAGCCGAACTATATGGAGCTCTACCCTGGTTTGAGTTACCGATTTTTCCGGCTTACCGAATTTTCACCCCCCAAAATTGCTAAATTACCGAATTATCACCCCCCAAAATTGCTAAGACAATACCTATAACTTGTCCTTTCAACACTAAATTAAAGAAGCATATATAAATAAATTAGTTATGACAAAAAACAATATAGTGCATTTAATATACATTTAACCCCTTCAGTGCTGGGTGTATTTTCATTTTGTTCTTGCTGCCACCAGACAATTTTAGACAGTGTAGGTTGGATCTGTGGAAGTGCACGGGGTTGGTACAGCCTTCGTTAGCCCCTTCAGTATGTGAGTCCAGTCCTGAGTGCCATAAAATCGGGTGGAGGAAGCGTAAATAAAGTAGAAATAGACGTCACAGTACTGAAGTGGTTAATTGGTAGAAAATCATTCACAGAGGCAGTACCGACTGTCGGTAACGTGTGTTGGAGATGGATTTTCACCCCCCCAAATTGCAATAACAATACTTATTACTTGTCTTCTTAACACTAAAGTAAAGGAGCATATACAGTGTATAAATTAATAAAGAAAGACAAAAAAGAAAGAATTCAGTGCACATAATTTGCCTTTCGTCAGAGGCAGAAGATCGTCGGCAGTTTGTTTTGTTTTGGAGACGGAGGTGGTGGAGGTGGTTTAACTCACACTTGAACGTAAATTCTAAAAAGTACCCAGTATTTATTTCACTCTATATTAAGAACTAAACTTAAATGTAATCACTGTAATAGACTGCAATGTAACACCTTTCGTTAGAAGCAGTAGATTCTT
>JAGKTI010000595.1:0-30556 GCA_018397915.1 Birgus latro | reverse complement strand
TCCCGCCTCTCCCCAACAGACCACCCCTCGCGACCCATCCGAGCCTCCCGCATCCCTTGTCCAGCCATGCGGGCAGCTCCCAAGACCGTGTCCTGTGGATTGCACACTGCGCAATCCACAGGACAGGTGCGCAAGACAGGTGCGCTTGCGCTCCTGCCTTTTCATGTGCAAAAGTGTATTGCGCATGGTCTCGCGCGGTGTGCAATTGCGCTTTGCGCAAGTACTTGCGCACCTGCCCAGCACTGCTAGCTCAATCCAATTGGAGCGCTTTAATTACCCACCAAACCACCATGTGTCATGATTTGGTTTAATGGCAACCTCCCAGTGTAGTCAGAAAAAGAAAAAAAATCCTTGTTGATAATCATACCTCAGGCCTTCTACCAAATCCAGATGAAAACTTTGAGTTAATCTCTCTCTCTCTCTCTTAGTTCAGTATTCATTACTGTCCAGGAATATGATTTAGAAATAACATTTTCCATCATAATATTTTCTCTTTATCTTCTAAGTAATTAGCATAACAAGTATTGGAAACATTTTCAATGATTTACATGGCTATGTGCTTATTTATTTATTTTTATTTTTTTGGTGTTGCCCTTGGATCTGTATGGACCATCACCTCTGATTGATAGTCTGTACAAAACACATCCTTTTTTGTGTGTATTTTTTCAGTATGTTGCAAATATTCCATTTACCCTACAGAGGGGCAAATACCACAAGTTTCATTGACAGGTGTTTTATATGCAGCATATATGAGAGAGGGGGGTGTGAGTTGGAAGCGTGGTAGTGAAATGGCAGGGGACAGAGTGACATGGAGGCGATTTGTTTGTGGCCACCCCGTTCGGGATTGAGGCTTCTGGCAATAGATAGATAGATAGATTTTTCAGATTATATGCAAATATTTTTTCACTGGTAGTACAATCCAAGGCAACTCCACTTTATTTAGAGAGAGAATTAAAAGTGACAGATCATATCATACAATACACTACAGGTAATTATCACTGACAGCAGGTAAGAGAGATGGTGTTTATAAACAAAATGAAGTTTGGTTTTATGTAAAGAAAAGGCACAACTGATGCAATACTAATTATTTGACAACTGCATGAGAAATACTTGGAAAGTATAGAAAGCTGTACTTTTTTTTTTTTTTTAATAAATAGGTGTATGGTACAGTTCCAGTGGGGGGGTAGAAATATGGGATTCAAGAATCCCCAAGCTAGACCTTACAGTGAGATCATATAGCCCCACTAAGTAACAGGAGGGAGCTACCCCTCCCAGCACAGCAGTCCCAGGTACGGCTCAAACTCATGACCCCCTGGTCCCGAGCTCGATGCTCTACCTCTGAGCCACCGTGCACCCATGGGAGGGGGGGGAGGGTAGAAATATGGGCTATGAGAAAGTTATATGTTGATGAGTGGATTTTCTGGCTAGTGATGAATTATATGATGGGCCAGCATCAGTTAGTGGAGTGAAGTGAGGAATTCTAAATCAGTACTGGGGGGCATCAGGGCTCTGTGCTGAGTTTACTGCTGTTTGTACTGGCACCCAGGGCACCCTCAAGAGAAATTAGAATAGGGTTACCTTGTTGATTCAGTGTGCTGATGGTTTAGTTTTGATTGCTGAAAGCATGTAGGAGGCTATAGATAAATTCGAGAGATGGAGAAATGGGATGAAGCTGAAGGGATTGCAAGGTAATACAGGTAAAGCAGTGGTCTTGGGGATAATGTTGTGGAACAAGGTGTGTGGTCTTATGCAGTGCACAGAAAAGGGGTTGAGAGGAATTCTACGCTCTGGGTTCATAAGACATGTAGTGGTGTCGCAGATAAACTGCAAGATGTGAGGAATTTTCCATGTGCAGTACATGGAGGTGTTTGGGCATTTCATTACAGAACAGAAAATGTTGTTTGGGGTGGCAGCGGCTAGGAATGGGAGTTCTGCTTTCTAGGAGATATGATGAGGGCAGAAAAAGGGGCAAAGGCAAATACCACTGCTGGAATTAAAAGTGGTTGGAGAAAGTTTAAGGATCTGCTGCCTCTCTCTTGACTATGAAGGGGCTCTCCCTCGGTGCAAAGGGCACTCTTTACGAAGCATGTGTGAGCAATATTATGCTGTATAGCAGTGAAACTTGGCCAGTAATCAAGAAAGATGCATGCAGACTGGAATACACTAAAACAATATTATTTAGATGGCTGAGTATGTAAGCTTGAACCTTGTTGGAAGGACACAGGTCAAGAGTGAGAGCAGTGGAAATTAGTTATTTCAGAGGAGCATGTGGAGTTATGTGGAACGATAGACTGACAAATGAGGACGTGAAGGAGCGTTGAGGTAGGATGTGGATGTGATGGAAAGCGTTAGGAGAAACACACTGAGGTGGCTTGGTCATGTGGGGAGGATGGAGTGCGAGAGACTAACAAGGACAGTGCAAGTGAGCGGGGTGGAGGGGGGGAGAGAGAGGGGGGAGGCCAAGGATGAGATGGAGGGATGGAGTGGAGAGGTATATGAGAGAGGAGGTTGTGAGCTAGGAGCAGGGCAGTGAAATGGCGGGGGACAGGGCAACGTGGAGGTGATTTGTTTATGGGCACCCTTTATGGGATTAAAGTGTCTGGCAATAGATAGATGGATGGGTATGGCTTCACTAGAACTCAGTATGGTGTGCTACAAGAGATTTGGTATAAAGGAGATACAGTATGGGAGAAATGATATGAATCGTTAGATTCGATGGTTTGGACATGTGAGAGGAAGGGAGAAGGTAACTGGCTGAGGAAAGTCACAGTCATGACTGTGGAAAGAAGTGAGCCTAGAGACAGACCAGGGAAGACTTTGGATGATGTACGGGATAGGAGTCTAAAAAGGGAAACTCCTCAAGATCTTGACATATGGAGCGCTGCTATCAGGTGAAAAGACTTCAACATTTTGGCATGGTTAATTGTCTTTAAATGTATTGTTACGTGTTACAGAATGGAATACTCACACACCCTATCACTCAGTATGTGTCTAAGTGCCCAAATATCTTAGTGCATGGTGGTAGTTGCAAGTAACTTATGAGTCACTTCCTTGGGTGCTGACACCCGCAAAATTCAAACTTCAGTATCATGCTCTTGCAACCCTAGTGTAAAGTCAAACAAGGTAAATTCTGGTACAAAGGGTTGGCAAAATGATATATATAAACAGACAGATAGATAGAGAGAGAAATAGTTTTAAAGAAATGTATCAAAATTTCTGACCACCTTAAATTCTAATTCCATTTTTATAGTGTTTGCAGTATATGGTAATTTTCATAATGTTTTCTACAAACTTGTACAGTAGTTACTTCAAAATTCCAATGATCTGAAAGTTATCTTGCGAGGTTCTATATTTTGGGACCAAATATCTAGGTTAAGTGCAATTACTGTATCAGAATCCTGATACTATGCCCCAATAAAAAGCAATGTAGTTGCGGCCCCAGGCTTATCTGAATGTGAATCCAGTGGACCACAGACTAAAGCTGCCCTTCTCCTGCAATGCAGCATCTTCCTTTCAGGGGACTGGAAGGAATTTGAGGGACGTTTGTATAACTGGACAGTGAAGCCTGGTTATATCAATGCCACTGCAGTGCTTGAAGATGTCCCTCTCTAGCATCAAAAAACACTGTACAGAAAGACTGTTAATGTTGCATGAAATTTAAACAGAAAAAAAGAATTATCAAGAAGGTAAGGAATATTATCTGAATATCTAGTAAGTGATGAAAAGGATGGTAATAAGAGTTGTAGGGGGGCTGAGTGCATCATATTTTGTAGTAAGAAAGACAGTGGACTCTGCCTGTGACAAGGAATGAAATGGATTCATGGCATACATGTCTCTGGGAAAAACTTGAAATGAATGTGCGATGGAGTATGAAAGGTTTTATGACTATACATTAATCCCTTTATGACTATACATTAATCCCTTTATTATCCAGACGTCCATTACCCGAATGCTGTGATCTGGCTGTTCAAAACCACTGCTCGTACATTTTTCCATTTTATCCGGATAAGGTGCAGGTGTATGGGTGGATATTATGGCTAAGCAAGCATTTTTCTCACCCAGCCAGGCAAAAATAGCCTGGTGGCACTGCCCTGTCTGGCTGAGTAGTTCACCCAGCATCTGCTAGTGACCTCCTCGGTCATTCTCAGTTCCCGTAAGGCGACAGCATAGTGAACAGCTCCTCTCGGACAGTTGTTATGGCAATGCATGTAGTGGCTTTTGTGGTTTTTCCCTACCTGCTTCAGGCCTTGCTACCTGTTGCATGCCTCTCCCTAGGGTGTGTGACGATGTCCCCTTCACTAGGGAAAGGGAAGAGAGTAGTGCTGACTCTGGCAAAGTGGGAGATCCTTGGTAAAATTAATGCAGGATGGTGGGATGGTCAAATTGTGAGTGCTGAGGTTGATTTTATTCTAGCTTACTGTACTGTACCATGATTTTACCATGACTTTACTCCTTTTTTTTTTTTTTTTTCTTTTCCCCAGTGCATTTTTCATGTGCAGCTGTCTGCTTGATGTCACTGTAGGGTATGGCCCAGCAGTGGTGATTGTCTGTGGTCAATGGGTTTGCTTGACCGTGGTACTTACTTGGTTGTGGTTTATAGGTCTGCTTGACCAGACAGTGTTAAAGAACAGGAACAAGTGTTGTACGATGTACTGTAGTGGCCTTTTACACTGGCTTTCAAAGTTAGGTTGTACGAAGGGGGACTAGGGGAGAAGTCCATTATTGGGATGGAGCCATCACCCGGACATGCCTTTGGGTCTGTTATGTTGGATAATCAAGGGATTACTGTACTGTGAAGTGAGGATGGAAATCTGCTGAATTATGTAAAGATAATCTTATAAAAGGTAATGTTGCATGCATAAGAGTAGGTTGATGACTTAGGCTGCAGCCACACAGTAAGTAGGCAGAAGTAAATGAGCAAGGGCTATGGTAAGCTGGAGGGAGTAAAAGTAATGTTGGATTTCTTTGTCCCTCCTTCCAGAGCAGTGTAATAAATGTCCATTAACTATGAGTTGCTCAATGTCTATTTTATGCCACTGCCCATGCAATCTGAAATTAGAAATTTAACTCTCAACTTTTCTCACCTGGATTGCTGCAGGCTTCCATTCCTACCCACACCCACTCAGTGCCAGTGTGGCTACTAATAGTTTTTTTTTTTTTTTTTTTTTTAATGCATCCGACTTTGGGCATAGGCTTCACAGCCTGCTATCAAGGCCCAGCAGCCCTCCTACATACAAACACAGTGATCCAAACTCTCTCATCTGTGCATGCCTGCTTTCTGTGTTTACAACCTAAGCAAATAGTTCAGGGGCAGTACTGGAATGAGATAAGGATGGGTAATACCCAAATGGCTGTTTAGTATAAATATGGATGGAGTTAAAAGGAGATTAAATATTGAGTTGTGGAAAGAGAGGCTGGGATAGTAATTAACAGTGGTGGGGAGAGTATCTCAAAGCCAATGTATGCAGATGATGATGTGCTGATTGCTGATAGTGAATATGATCTTTGGAGAGTGGTTCTGTGTTTGTGACTATCTGTGAGCAATGTGGTCTGAAAGTAGGGGAAGTGAGGGCTGTTGAAGAGAAAGTGATGAGCCAGTGTGTTGTGCAGGTGAATGGGGAGATTTGAAATTATATGAGTTGCACCATGTTGAAGTAAGAGGTAACTGAAAAAAAAGTGGAAAGTAGAGTCGCTTATAAGAAAGGTAGCAGCACCATGAAAACTTTGACACAGTACAGAGCTGTAAGTATAGATGGTGCAAGAGAAGCATGGAGGTGTGTTAGTGCACTTGTTAATGTATGGGTGTGAGACTGGTATGAGATAAATGTGAACAGTTAAAAGCAAGAACACAAAAGACTTGTCAACCATAGGTAAGCAACTGCTTCTGTGGGGTTGTCCTGCAGGTACAGTACAGTACATACTGTGAGAATGGTACAAAATTATTGTAGATTCAAGAATGAGAATGGTATAACATTAATGTAAAGAGTCAGGAGTGAGAACAGAAGAAACGGTTGTTGTTGCTTAACTCCAGTCTGTCTGGTTGAGTAGACCTGTCAAACCACAGGTAGGCAACTGCTTTTGTGAGGTTATCCTACAGGTCCAGTACAGTATATACACTGTATGGAAAGTGGCCCTTCCCCACTGTGAGGTGCACAAATATATGAGGAGGTCTGGCCCCTGGGTGGATGCTGCAGCTGTTTTGCCCCACTCAGGGTTGACAGTGCCACCACATGTAAACTCCTCATAAGCACCTGTAGAAGTGGTACTGATGAGAAATGTATGGTGGCATGCACTAAGATGATAGGATAAGAAACAATGATTCATTAAAGATGTTGAGTGAGGACACCTGTTGGTAACAGAGTGTGTGCTTATATGCTACTGTAATAAGGGGAAAATGAGTTTAGATATGGTAAAGGAATGAGTATATATTAGTGTATTTGAAAGTGGGAAAAGGCGCAGCAAACCAAAGAGTGAATGGATTGAGTACACAAGTATGAAAGCAAGGTTAAATACCTGAGGCCCCAACATGACAGGTCAAAAGATCTGCCACAGTTCTGGCTCAAAAGGAGGCAGGAGAAAATACTGTACATGCAGCCACCCCCCAGTCGCGGGAATACGAGTCTCCGCCCAAGAAGGACACAGGGAGCCGGTGCATCCTGCAGCTGGAAGTCTCTCTAGCCCAAAATCGCCACACCGCCCATATTGCCAATCAAGCCACCAGTACCAGCAGTGACGAGGCCTCATCAACTTACTACTTGCTAGAGGCAGCACAACCGGGCTTGCTCGATGCGGCTTGGCAATGCTGAAGAGTTCCAGTGTTCCAGTGTGCTTGCTAGATGCAGCACCCTCAAGCTTGCTAGAGGCAGCTTGGCAATGCAGGAGGAGTTCCAATGTGCTTGCTAGATGCAGCACCCCCGAGTTTGCTACAGGCGGCTTAGCACTGCAGAAGGAGTTCCAGCGTTCCAGTGTGCTTGCTAGATGCAGCACCCCCGAGCTTGCTAGAGGAGGCTTGGCAACCCAGGAGTTCCAGACCACACACTTCCTGAAGTCCGGCAAGCTTCTCCAACGTGACGCTGAAGGTGGACCCCTACCCCCACACACACAAGCGACTAATGTGGAAACTGGAGCACATAGGAGGACTGAATGGAAACCTCCTGAAGTGGATGAAAGACTTCTTGAGAGACAGACAAATGAGGACAGTAATAAATGACAAGATGTCTGGATGGAGGGAAGTAACAAGTGGAGTCCCACAGGGCTCAGTATTACCACCAGTAATGTTCCCGATTTACATAAACGATATGGCAGATGGAATGAACAGTTATGCAAGTCTGTTTGCTGATGATGCAAAGATCTTGAGGAAGACTGTAAAATGCTGCAGGAAGACCTGGATAGGATTCATGATTGAAGCCAGATGTAAGAAATGAAATTCAACGCAAAAAAATGTAAAATATTGGAAATGGGTAAAAGTACCAAGAGGCCATCACTGAATTATATGATGGGTAATGAACCAATCACAAAAACAAGAGAAGAGAAAGATTTTGGAGTGCTGGTCCAGGATACTTTGTCGCCTGAAAAACACATTAACAAGATAGAGAGACATACAGTCTCTTGACTAACATAAGAGTGGCATTTCATTAAATGGATGAGGAGATGATGAAAAACTTGATGGTGGCCATGATCCGCCCCAGGTTGGAATATGCGACAGTAGCGTGGTCCCCACACAAAAAGAAAGGTATAAACAAGATCGAGAGAAAACAAAGAACACCAATCAAAATGGTCCCCAGCCTGAAAGATCTCTCGTACAGAGAGAGGCTGGAAAAGCTGGATCTTCCTTCCTTAGAAGAAAGAAGAGAGAGGGGTGACATGATTGCAGTGTTCAGGGCCATGATTGGAGTAGATAAATTGATAGAAAATATCTATTTGTATGGGATGGAAGAGTAACAAGAGGACATGAAATGAAACTGAAAAAGCCATGTTGCTTGAGGGATATCAAGAAATATGGTTTTCTATGTAGATGCATAGACCTGTAGAATAGCCTAGACAAAGAGATCGTCCAGTCTAAAAACTTAAGTTCAAAACAAACTTGACTTATTGAGAAGATGGGACGGGACTCCACAAGCGTAGCTCATTTCCTGTATATCACAACTAGGTAAATAGATACACACATCCCCTCCCACAGGTAAAGAGTGCTTTCCTACCCCTGGAAAAGGAATCCTGGGCTTAGTAACATAAACTTCTTGTCCTGACTATCTCAGGTCCCTTCTAACTTCACCACTAGACCCACTCTGGGCAGAAATCACACAACCCTACCGCCAAACTAATAGGGAGAAGAGCCAGACATTGGGCCTGCACTTTTCTGGAGCCAGAGTCATACCCCTGAGCCTTATCGTGACTAATTCACCACGCTACATCACCCGTACAGATGTAAAGTTAAACCCTGGCCCTTCCTTTTCCAGAGAATACCTCGGAGGCGAGTGTAAGTGTCCTATCCCTCTAGATATCCCCCTCGACCATTTCCTACAGACAGACCTCACGATCTCGGATGTAAATCTGTGTATAAAGGCTACTGAAATAAAAACTCTTTCACCTTGCCATTTGGAGTTTCTGTGTTTACCCTGTACTCCTAAGCTATATCGAGTCCCATTTTGGTGTTCCTCCCTGTTTAGAAGAACCCAACTGGACTAGGAAAAACCTAGTATAACACAAGATATGGAAGTTAAATACACCAAGGAATTGGCAAGGTACTGAATTGGTTTGATGAAGTATGTACAGTACAGTGATATATATGACAAGGGATTTGGCATCTCTTTCTTTATTTGGCAGCCATTGGAATAACTACTGTAAATGACAAGCATGTGTGTGAAGAACAAAAAGTGCAGATGGTTATGCATGAGATGGAGTTATGATTTCCATATGCTTTAATGATGTGTGAGCAGTTGTGTGGCCTGTTTCAATGGTTCTTCATAATATCCATTTCCCAGCATCTGGATCCTACCTCATACTATTTTTAGGTGGAAATAAGGGTCAATATCCAATATAATACCACTACTGCCATAAGTGCTCAGGATAGATTGAAAGCATTTACTTGCCCAAGTGCCAGAGGGTTATCTCATCCTCTTCAGGCCCACAGTGGGGGCGGAGGGACATTGGTCACAAGATTGTGACAATGTGAGATAACTTTTACCTGGTTTTGGTGTAATGGTATGATGCCTGGCTCTCACCTGAGAGTCCCGGGTTCGATTCCCAGCATAGTGGCAATATATTGGATGATTTTTTCTGTGTAAAGTACCCTCTTCAAGGGTCAGTATGATCATGATGAAAGTAGATATACAAGCTTGGGTGATTGTATGTACGTATGCGCCGACAGACGACCAAGTGGCAAGAGTGAAAGATGAGTTTTGGGCGAGTGTAAAAGCATGTATGGATAAGTCTGATAGGAGCGAGAGAGTGTTTTTGATTGGAAACACGAATGGCAAAGTTGGGAATGTATGAGTGGATGGAGTGGTTGGTCAGTGGCGTGTGCCAGCTGAAGTAGATGGGAATGGTAGTGCTTTGGTGGACATCTGTGCTAGCAAGAGGTTGGCAATAGCCATCACCTGATGGCATAATGATCCACAGGTATACCTGGAGAATCATGAGGAGGATGGTCGGTGAACTTGTTGAACAAAAGGAAATGATAGATTATGTGTGTGTGGATAAGCAAATGAGAAGACAAGTATTGGATGCAAGAGTGTAGAGAGGGTGGGGGAATGGAATCTCGGTGGGGGAATGGAATCTCGGACCATCACTTAGTGATGGCCAAAGTAAGACTGCATAGAAAATGGGTGAAGAGATGAAAGGGAAGACAGGAAGAAACAGCTCCTGTGAAAAGAGAGAAGTTGCAAGAGAGTGAGAAAATGGCAGAGTATAAAAGCATAATGGAAGTAACACTGGGAAGGTATGAGTTAGAGCAGATGGAAGGGGTGTAAGAAGTATTCACGATATTCACTGAAGAGATAGGCACAGTGTGCGAGGTGGTTTGTGGAGAGAGGAGGAGATGCTGGGGTGTGCAAGGGACAGCTTGCTGGAATGATAAGGTGAAATGTGCTGTGGAACAAAAGAAGGAGACATATAGTGACTGGCTAGCGAATATAGGTTGGGGAGAAGATAAGAGAGAGAAGAGAAAGGTATATGTGAACAGGAGAAGGAAGGTGAAGAGATTGGTGAAGGAGAGTAAGAAGTGAGTGGATGAAGAGTTTGGGAAGAATCTGAGGGTGAATTGGAGGGAGAGTAAGAAATTGCTTTGGAAGGAGGTAAAGAAAGTAAGACAGTGTGAAATGGGAAACAGTAGGGGAGTGAAAGATGGGAGTAATAGATTGTTTGTGGAGAAGAGAGAGAAAATGAGGAGACAGAAGGAGCACTTCGAAGATCTGTTGAATGTAGAAAGTGAGAGCAGTGTGAGTATAAGTGGTTGGGGAATGGCTGGGAGAAGAGAGGAGGAAGGAAGAGATCAGTATGGTGGAAGTAGTTGAGGCAATGAAGAAGATCAAGATGGGAAAGACCCAAGGATTTGATGGAGTGTGTGGTGAAATGCTGAAGTATGAGGGGTGAGATTGTTGTGGAGTGGATATGGAAGTTGTGTAGATTGACTTGGGAAGAGGGAAGGATTCCAGAGGACTGGAAATCAGGTATAATTGTTCCTTTATACAAAGGAAAAGGGGAGAAAGAAGAATGTGGTAACCATAGGAGCATTTGCCTTCTTAGTGTGACTGGAAAAATATATGGCAGAATACTTATTGATATTAGGTATATAACAGCGAAGCTAGTTGGAGAATAGGGGTGATTTAGGAAGGGAAAAAGGTGTGTAGATCAGATACTTGTTCTAATAAGTTTAGTGGGGAAGTATCTAGAGAAGGGAAAGAAAGTGTATGCTGCCTTCATGGACTTGAAGACAGCATATGACAGAGTAGATAAGCAAGGTATGTGGAAGGTATTAACAATATATGGAGTGGATAGGAAATTGCTGAGTGCTGTGAAGAGTACGTATGAGGGAGCTTGGGCTACAGAGCAAGTGGATGGAGAGTTGAGTGAGTTCTCTGATCTAAATGTGGGACTGAAACAGGGATGTTTTGTCTCCATGGGTGTTTAATATATCAACATGGATGGGGTTGTAAAGGAGGTACAAGGTAGGGCAGTGGATCTGGGTGTGGCTCTGATGAATGAGGGTATGGTGTGGAATATTCCTGTGTTGCTGTTCACTGATGATTGCTGAGTGAAGATGAATGGGAGTTGCAAGGTCTGGTGAATGAATTTGGGACAGTGTGCAAGAAGATGAATCCGAAAGTTAATGTAAACAAGATTCAGGTTATGCTGTTTGAGAGGAATGAAGTCACAGAATGCACAGTGAGGTTGGATGGTGAGGATATGGAGAATATGAGTGCATTCAAGTACAGTACTTGGGTAGTGTGATGTGTAAGGATGGAAATTTGGGGGAAGAAGTGTTTGAAAAGGTAGAGGAGGGCGGTTACGGTTCGGACACTTAAAAAAAAAAAAAAAAATAGGTTTAAGCTGCCACATCATTTGGCTCTTTAGGCTGATAATAAGAAATACTTAGCTCTTTTCAGCTTTAACCCATCACATCCTGACCGATTTCCAACCTCCGATACCCTCCAGTCCTGAGCATTTTTTTTTTTTTTTGGCTCAAACCTTCGCTTTTGGTGGGAAACATCGAAAATTCATTGAGAAATCGCCCTCCTGAGACTATAATTGGTGCTACAGGTGATGAGTCAGCCTTACATTTTCCCTTTCTCAGGGTACCTGGCTAAAAAAAAATGAACTATGGAAGGGTTAACTAATTCATGCCACTTTAAATTACGTATTTATTTATGTACTTGGTACCAATTTATGTGTAGTACAAGACTATATTGGTTTTCACACATTTAAATAGGCAACAGAAGCATTGTTTAGTCACCAAACACAGCCACATATGGCACCTTCCTTATGACATTACCACCTCATCACTTCTGTGTTTCTTGCTCTAGCTTCTTTATTTCTTTGTCCTCCACCTCAGGAATCACTTTCACCGTGAATTTCGTCATTGGAGAGACCGTGGGGCAACATACCTTTACTGGACAGATTACTGCTAACAGGTGAATTGCCCAGTGTGGGGGGAAGAGGGGGGATAGGTGGGGCCAGGCAGTATCCCCGCTTGACACCAGGTAGAGGAAGGTCTCCCACATAAGCTTACCAAAAATCACCCATGAAACTTGAAAATTGTGCAAATTACGACCCTTGCAATTGCGCGACGTACCCGTACGTCGATGAGTGTAGCTGTGACAAAACGTTCCGACGTACCCATATGTCGATGGGATTCCTCGGGTTAAGCAATAGTTAACAAAACACCAGTGACTAAATCGTCCGAACCATCCCGGCCAGTGGCGTTGGTCAGACAGAAGAGTGGGATGGTTTGGCCACGTGTATTACTCGGCATATTCTTAAAATTACGTGAGTTGTATTGCCTAAAAACAAACATTTATTAATTCAAAGATTTTATTTTCCTAAAGTACAAAATTAAACTTCGGAATCCAAATGAACCACTTGATGTTTTTAAAAAATATATTTTATCACTGAAATAACCATCCCCAGATTTATTAATAACTTACGTAACCTCTTACTTTCTGCTTGAAAATTATGCATTAATTGGCCTCCTCTCTCTTCCTTTCTCTCTGGAATACTGACTTCACTTTTCACTTTCTAGGCCTTGTTTCAGACTTCAAAAGGAACTTAACTTCTTGTTTTATTAATTTATTTCCCTATTTCTGACTGACTAAATACTTTTAACGCATACTGTAGCCTGCAAAACTGAAATGTAATACCCCTCACTTCTTTTTACACTTTGAGGAATAGGTTAAACAAAACTATAAATATCAATTCTCTGATAACTATTAAGAATGGTGTTTCAATATATGTTCAAATATAAATTATTAAAAGAAGTTGCGCTATAATTTGATAAGGTCATCACTTTGCAATAGTGGAGGGATAGTTTGGACACTGTCCGAAGTACCATCCCCCTCCTCAGCTGTTCGAAGTTTCACATCATTCGTTTCATAGGAATATGTTCTACATGCAACAAAGATTCTGCCTGATAATGCACAGTTCGATGCTTGGAATACTCATAACAGTAGTGCTTACGATAAACACTCAAATTATTACATACGAGTTGCAAAATAACATAAAATCTGACCTGCACAAAAAAGTGCTGCACTCCCGAAGTGGAGGTTCGTTGGAGACTAAATCTCGCGGCATTAGGTCCCATACGTTTCTCAGGAAATGCACCGCCCACACCTACAACAGGGAGGGAAGGCTGTTGATTCACTGAAGGCGGTGATGAGAAATAAGGAGATGAGTATGGAAGTTACGAAGTCACTGCATGATAGTATTGTGATTCCTACCCTGACGTATGGAAGCGAGGCATGGACCTTGCTAGAGGGGAACAAGTCATGAGTGAGCAGTAGAAATGAGTTAGCTGAGAGGAGTATGTTTTTTTTTTTTTTGTATTTTTTCTATGCAAGGAAGAAGGAACCAAAGGCCACAGGCCTGCGTACTGTTCCTTCAAAAAAAAAAAAAAAAGCAAAAACAATACAAAAGAGAGCCAAATTCAAGATCCGTTCATTACGAGATGCTTGGACACACTGTGTTTGAAAGACTGGAGATCATAGGAAGTAGGGAATACAGACAGAGGAAGATAGTTCCAGAGTTGACCAGTTGCATAAATGAAGGACTGGGAGTAACGGTTAACTCTTGTATTAGAGAGTTGGACAGAAAAGGAATGAGAGTTTGTAGCTAGACGGGTACTACGTGCCCGTCGTAGAGGTGGAGGGATGCAAGCAGACAGTTCAGAGGAACAGTGACCGTTGAAGTATTGATAGAATAGAGATAAAGATGCAACAGTGTGGCGAAGAGACAAAGGTTGAAGGGAATCAGTAAGAGGAGGAGAGTTAATGAGACGAAAAGCCTTTGACTCCACCCTATTGAGAAGAGCTGCATGTGGGGAGCCTCCCCACACATGAGAGTTGTTCTTCATACACGGGCGAATAAAACCCGTGTACAAGGTCAACAACTGTGCAGGGGTAAAGAATCGGCTTAGCACACCTAATCTCTTGGAAGCAGATTTCACAAGAGATGTAATATGTTCTTTCCAAGACAAATCCCGAGAGAATGAAACCCCAAGCATGTTCAAGGATGATGCAGGACATAACTGTTCATTATTAAACATTAGTGGGTAATCCTGAGGAAAATTTTGTCGGGTTGATAAGTGTAAGAACTGAGTTTTTGATGCATTAAAAATAACAAGATTGTTTTTACCCCAATCAGAGATACGAGCCAAGTCAGACATTAGGTGTACCATAGCCTCTTCCCTTTTTTGTTGAAGTAACTGCTGAGATGGACGTTGTGGAAACCAAATGGAAAAGTGAAGGGTGGAATCATCAGCATATGAGTGGATAGGGTTAGATGTACAGCTCAGAAGGTCATTGATGAATAAAAGGAAGAGAGTTGGTGATAGGACAGAGCCCTGAGGAACACCACTGTTGATAGGTCTAGGAGAAGAACGATGGCCGTCTACAACAGCGGCTAGAGAACGACCACAAAGGAAGCTAGAGATGAAGGCACAGATAGAAGGCTAGAAACCGTAGGAGGGCAGTTTGGAAATTAAAGATTTATGCCAGACTCGATCGAAAGCCTTTGAGATGTCAAGTGCAATGGCAAAGCTTTCGCCAGTCCCGAAAGGAGGATGACCAGGAGTCTGGAAGGTAGGTGAGAAGATCGCCAGTGGAGCGTCCCTAACGGAACCTATACTGATGATCAGAAAGAAGGTTGTGACAGGAAAGATACTTTAAAACTAAATGTGGAGTGACATGGAGGGACAGGTTGACGAATGAAGAAATGAAAGAACTTTGTGGGGTGGATGTGGATGTGACTGAGAAAATTAGGAGAAATACAGAGGTGGTTTGGATATGTGGAGAGAATGGAGAATGAAAGACTGATTAAGAGGGAGTATGTAGGTGAAGTGGAGGGAGGAGTGGGAGGGGGAGACCGAGGATGAGGTGGTGGGATGGAGTTGAGAGGTATATGAGGGAGGGGGGAGTAAGTTGGGGGTAGGGCAGTCAAATGGTGGGTGACAGAGCGACTTGGAGGCGTTTTGTCTGCGGCCACCCTCTGCGGTAATGATTAGGGAGTCGGGCTATAGATAGATGATGATGATGATTACGATTGGTGATGATTGATGATGATTACGATTGGTGATGATTGATGATGATACTGTTGTTTGTTGTTGCTGCTGCTGATGATGATGACAACGATGATGGTACAGGCGATGATGATGATGACGCTATGATGATAATGAATACAAAAACTCATTGGTCGCTTACCTCCTGCATTCAGTTGCTGTAGAAATTTTTGGAGAGTGACTTTCATAAATCTGGAGTACTAGAGATCATCTAAATACAGATTGTGCCCCTTCCTGTGGCGGGGGCGGGGGGGGGGGGGGGGGGAGAGAGAGAGAGAATTTGGCCGCACTCGGGGTGGTACTGCCACTCTGTGGCCGGGTTGTGTAAGGAAGAATTCTCCCACCGTATTCCCTGCGTGTCGTAAAAGGCGACTACATTGGGTGGGGTGAGGGGACTAGGGACCCCCTCCTCTGTTTTTTGAGTCCCTACAATGAGTCAGGGCACAGAATGGGATGGAGGACTGAGTTATCACCGTACCCTGAAGATTGGGTCTATGAACGTGCGTGGATGTAGTACGATTGAGGCTAAAATAGAGGAGATTGGGAGAATGTGAGAGTGGATGTAGTACGATTGAGGCTAAAAGAGAGGAGATTGGGAGAATGTGAGAAGACAGATGGATGTGTTAGCTTTGAGTGAAACAAAGATGAAAGGGAAAGGTGAGTCTAAGTTTGGAAGTGTGAATGGAAGGATGTCAGGTGTTGATTAAGTAAGGGCGAGAGGTGTGGCCTTGTTAGCGAGCCCAAAAGTGCAGCAGTGTGTGACTGAATGGAAGGAGGTGTCAACGAGGCTGGTGTGGGTGAAAACGAAATTTGGACCTGAGTTGTGGGTATTTGTGAATGCATATGGGCCTGGTAGTGACAGGGATGCTGGAGAGGGGGAGTCTTTTTGGAATGAAGATGAGTGTCTGCAAAGTTTTGGAGCAAATGTGAATGTGGTAATGATGGGAGACCTGAATGCTAGAGTGGGAAATATAGTAGTTGTAGGTGCAGTTGGTATACATGATGTGCCTGGAAGAAATGAAAATGGGGAACGAATGATAGAGATGTGTGTTGAGCGAGAGATGGTGATTGGAAATACCTTGAGAAGAAAGATACCTGTAGGTTAAGTATACATGGGCAAGACAGGAGGGTGGAAGGGTTTTCGATAGTGAAATACAGGAGTTAGGGGTAAAGGCTGCAGACGACGTGACGGCCGATGCAGACGACACCAACACCCCAAACCCCCCCAGAACCACCGGGGGTCCGCCGCTGACACTGAGTGGCTCGGAGCAGGAACGGCGCACCTTTATCCCTCCCCGGCGTCTCTCTTACTCCCAGCCGATACCCCAGAAAGGTAGCAGTCGGCGGCGCCTAGTCTCCAGCCGAAATTTCACTCGCCAGGTAAGGGGTGGAGTTTACAACTCTTCGCAGTGCCGCAGTATTGGCCATTGTCATACCGGGTACGGGGCAGAACCGGCCATAGTCCATCCCCAGTTGCATCCCCGCTGCAGGGCCGCAGCACGAACGCGTGTCGGTCGGGCAGGACAGGCCACAAGTCGTCCGACTCCTGTAGTCGTTCCCCCCAGAGTAGCGCTGCAGTACCGGCCACAAGCCGTACCAGGTATGAGACAGGATCGGCCATAATCCGTCCCTCTGCTACTAGTCCTCTTAGCTCCACAGTACGGGCCATTAGCCGCACCAGAGCTACAACCCCCTGTGCCACTACGACGTCGGCCACTAGTCACGTCAGGCCAGAGGTACAGCAGGCCACTAGCTGCCCTGGAGCTGCAGTCCCTTGTGCCACTACGACGTCGGCAATTAGTCACGTCAGGCCGGAGGCAGAGCAGGCCACTAGCCGCACTGAAGCTGTTGTCCCCTGTGCCACTACGATGTTGGCCATTAGTCACGTCAGGCCAGAGGTAGAGCAGGCCACAGTCCGCTTCTCTCCCACAGATCCTGCAGCCAGGGAGGACCCTTCCCCCGAGCCATGGCAAGGCCTCATCTGAGGCACTGGTTCCCTGCAACTCTACCTGTGTGAACAGTGGCCAAAGCGGAGCCCCAGCAGACCCAGCAGCCGACATCGGGCCCTGTCCGCTACTCCCCCAGCCCGAGGTTCCCGTGTGCCGACCCTGACAATAACGCTACACTCCAGCCGTTGCCGCAGTCCAGCCACCCCGGGTTCCAGTACCCTAGGTCCTCAGTCACCCCAGAAGTGCCCCGAACACCAGGGTGCGACTTACCTGTGGGCGAGACCTCTCCGAGTCTTTCCCAGACTCGACGTCAGGCCCATCTCCTGGCTCTCTTCAGGCCGAGCCCTTAGTCCCACGACTACATGTGGGGCCCTGTCCTGGGGAGCATCATTCTGTCATTCCTCCAGATGGAGGAATCAACCTGCAGCCCACCAGTGATAGTGAAGCAAGTGGACTTTGCCTATGTGTGTGCTTTGTAGAGCCAGATACTGTATGTGTGTGCTTTAGTTTATACCATGCGAGTGATTCCATATAGTATATTCTAGTGATAAGTGACCAGGAGCCCAGAGTGTAAGATTGGATGAGCCTAATAGTAACTTTGGCCTAATTTATATCCCGAGTGGAGTCCCGCGCATCCCCCAGAGAACGAAATGCCACAGTGACCAACAGAACAATAATATTATGCCGATTGTGCCATTCCCTTGTTTATTAAAACTCTCCCTCCCCAGTGCACAGGCACGCAAGTGAAACACCTCAGTGGCTACCAGAAGGAAAAGATATTATTCCCATTGTGCTTTCCCCTTGTGTATTAAACCTCCACCCAACCCAGTGTCCGGGCACAGTAGTTAGGGTATGTCTGGGCATCTCTAAATGTCCCACTAGAATACCGCAGTCCCCCTTTTAATGATCACTGCGCAAATGACTCTACCTGAGATAGACTTCTGGCCGGCTGAGTGTCTATGACACAGGTGTTAACGTAATTCATATACCAGTGCTGTCCAGTCCAATACGAGATTGGGAAATTGTAGTAAATTCATTCCTGTGTCCTGAATCATAAGTTTATTTTATGTGCCATAAGTGCTGGGTAAATAACACCATGCTTTCTACCAGCCGGTATAGTGACAGATCTCTAATCAAGTAAAACCTTGTATTGAATAACCCATCCCTAGCAAACCCAGCATCTAATGTATTTGATGATGTATTATTGTTTCTGGGAAGATATTTGTAATACATGTGTGTAACATTCACTGCCTTGTTTTTGTGTCCAGTCCTATTCCTTAGAGATACCGACCCGGTCTAGAATAGGGACCCGCTGTAGCCTGCGTATTTGAGGGCGAGAAACTGACCCGCAAATACGTAGCATAACTGATAGAGCATTGATGGACTATGTGGTTTTGTCCAGGAATGTAGGAGGAAGATTGTTAGATGTGAGAATTTTGAGAGGGGAGGGTGGAGGTATGTCTGACCACTACCTGGTGGAGGGAAAGTCAAGAGTAGGTATGAGGTGGGTGAGAAGAGAGTTAGGTGTGGCTGGGAGGTTTTGAAAGTGAGTTGGATAAAAGAGAGAAAATGACAGAGCATCAGTGTAATGAGATGTATAAAAGCCCGCACTGCCCAGAGGCAAATAGGGGATCCTTTCTTTGGCTCAGTGGTAACGTGCGCGTGATTCAAGTGCAGGGGCCTGAGTTTGAATCTTGGCCAGAACAGTGATTAATTTATTCAGTTTCACTTTAGTTATTACATTGGTCGGCAGCGGTGTGGGATGTGAGGTAAGGGCCATGAGGGTCATATGTCGTGTTGACAGCCTTACATCCTGGTGGTGGCCCCCAATGCTACGCTACCATGTGGAAGAGAGAAAATGACCAAATTACTCACTAGGGGTAGAAAAGAGTGATGTAACGGGGTGTATAAAGGTTCACGTTGCCCAGAAGCAAAGAGGGGATCCTCTCTTTGGCTCAGTGGTAACGTGAGCGCGATTCAAGCGCAAGAGTCTGGGATCGAATCTCGGCCAGAACAGTGATTAATTTATTCAGTTTCATTTCAGTTATTACATCAGGGGAAGTCGAAAGATGAGTGGAACGCAGTGGAAGATCAGGAAAATGCCAGTGTGGAGGAGGAACGGCAGCTGTTTAAGAGTGCTGTGGTGGGGCATGTGGAAATGGTGTGTGGTGTGAGATGAATGGGTAGTGGTGTAAGAAAGGGAAATGAATGATGGTGTGAGGAAGAATGCATGACTGGCTGAGAAGAGACGTGCATATGAAGTGTGGCTGCAGAAGAAGGATGAGGAGTCACATAAGAGGTATAAGGACAAGAGGAATAGGGCGAGAGGGGCTGTGCGTGATGCTGAAGTGGCAGCAAATGAGAGGTGGGGTAGGTGGTTGACTAGAATAAGATGTTTTGAAAGGAGGTGAAAAGGGTGCAAAAGGGAGAGTCTGGGAAGGAAGGGAGAGTAAATGCAAAGGATGGATGTGAATTGAGGTGGATGCAGTAAGGAAGATATGGGCAGAGTATTTTGAAATGTAGAGGAGGAAAGGGAGGCTGAGACTGTGGCAGACGGAAGGATGGAAGGAATGTGTTGGGTGAGTTGAATGATTCTTTGATCATGATGAAGTGTAGGAGGGAGTAAAGGAGTTGAAAGCAGGGAAAGCTGCAGGTATGGATGGGTGTGCTGTGGAATGCCTGAAAGGTGGTGGAGCAACTGGTTAGTAAGATTACTGAATGTGTTTTGTGAGCGGTATGGTGCCGATTGACTGGGCATGAAAGTGCTTGTGTGGTTCCGTTGTAAAGGTAAAGGTGATAAATATGAATGTACTAGCTTTAAGGTATTAGTCTGTTGACTGTTGTAGGTAAAGTTTATGGTAGAGTGTTAGTTAAGAGAGTTAGAAAGGGTACAGACGGAGTGGTTAGTGATCAGCAGTATGGCCGTAGGAGAGGGAGGGGATGCATGGATCAGGCGTTTGCTGTGAGACAGGTGTGTGAAAATTATTTGGCGAAAGGTAAAGATGTGTTTTGGGCGTTCATGGATTTAGAGAAAGCATATGATAGAATTGATAGAGGCTTTGTGGACTGTTTTGAGGTTGTATGTACCTAATGGTAGGATGTTAAAAGGAATAAAAGTTTTTTACGTAAATAGTAGAGAATGTATAAGGGCAGGAGGTACTGTGAGTGAGTGGTTTCCTGTGAGAATGGGGCTGTGGCAGGGATGTGTGATGTCTCCTTGGTTGTTATGGATGGTGTTATAAGGAAGGTGAATGTGAGAATGTTAGGTGGACGTTTGAGGCTGGTGAATGCCGATGGTAAAGAGTGGAATCAGAATCAACTGCTGTTTGCAGATGATACTGCACTGGTGGCTGATTCGAAGGAGAGGTTGAAAAAGTTAGTAGAAGAGTTTGGAAGGGTGGGTGAAAGGAGGAATTTAAGAATAAATGAGAATAAGAGTAAAGTGATGAAGTGTACGAGGTTGGTAGATAGCAAGAGGATGAATACAGTTTTGATTGGAGAGTTGCTTGAGGAGGTAGAGTGTTTAAGTACTGTATTTAGGGTCACAAGTTGCTGTGGATGAAAGAACAGATGTAGTAGTGAAGTTTAGAATGAATGAAGTAGGAAAGGTGCTGGGAGGAAAAATGTTTAGATGTAGTTCGCATAGAATGGATGTACAGAGAGGGCTGTATGAGGGTGTAGTGGTACCGACTGCATTATATGAGACTGAAAAATGGAATATGGGTGTAGCTGAGAGTAAAAGTTTGAATGTACTGGAGTTGAGGTGTCTGAGGAGTATGTCTGGAGTGACGCGTATGGATCGTGTGAGAAATGACGAAGAGCAAAGTATTACAGTTATGCCGGAGATGGCTGATCGAGTTGAGCAGAGTGTGTTGTGATGGTTTGGGCATATGGAGAGAATGGATGAAGAGTGATTAGTGAAAAAGATAATGGGATCAGATGTGAGAGGTGTAAGGCTGAGAGGAAGACCATGAATAGGATGGATGGACAGTGTGAAAAGAGCATTAGATGCAAAAGGGATGTCTGTAGAGCAGGGAAGAGTGCATGATAGGAATGATTGGAGAGAAATTGTGAATGAATAAATGGTGACATGGCCCTGAGGGGATATTCTCCTCCATTTGGTCTGATCAGCTGATTGGAGAAATTGTGAATGAATAAATGGTGACATGGCCCTATGGGGATATTCTCCCACATTTGGTCTGATCAGCTGATCAGATCAGGTGTGGGTAAGGGGATGGGTCCATTATGATGTGGCAGGGGTAACCTAGCTCTGCTGTCTGACAATGCTGCGGATATCACTGTTTGCACTGCACAGTTGAGCCTCGTGTTGTGTGGTGCAGTGAGGATCTTTCTCTTCTCCCCATGGGGTTAAGATACGAATAAATGTGTGTGTGTGGATGAGTAAATTAAGAATGTCTCGTCCTGTCTTGGCTCTCCCCCATTCTTTGGGGGAAGCAGCCTAAGTATATAGATACATTGATAGACAAGGGCAAGTAATCAGTCATTCTGTTTAACCCCTAGTCCTATGACTGACAATCGTGGGCCTCGGAATACATGTGATGTATTCCTATGGCCGACGATCATAGAGAGGTTACAAAAATCAGGAGAGCTTTAAACCTGCCTCTTTTATAACATAAATGGTACCTAGCCAATGGAAACAAGAGGTCAGGTGGTGGGAGGCATGATCCAGCCCCCTTCCCAGGTGTGGGGACCCCTCCCCCCTCCTCAGGCCATCTCTCCACCTCCTTTTACCCCATTGGATCCTGTCCTATGTGTCCCCTCCCAGTCCCACCCAAGCTACCCCCCATACCTCCTCTAGACTGTATTGGGTGTGTGTGGCAACATATTCTCTCCCTTTCCCCCCTTCCTGATGTCCTCCCACCTCCCTGTTCCCCCTTATTTCTCATGAAAGTCCATTGTCGCTCATAGCGAGGAGTATTTTTTTGTTTGTTTTTTCAGTCGATTGTGCAGCAACCATTAGACATGTGAGTGAAATACACATTTTCTGGTATGTAAAATCAATCTCTTCAAAGCTATAAGACTAAAGTTTATTATGTTGCATTCTCTCTCTCTCTCTCTCTATATATATATATGTGAGGGGTAACAACTTTTATATCTGACGTTCTTTGACAGTCAATATTGCGGTAACCATTAGTCATGTGAGTGTAAAATATACATTTTTAGGTGTGTAAATTTAAGCTCTTGAATCGATCCTTCCATCATCCAATCCTAAGTCGTACCATAGAGGAACATAGAAACCTGGGGCTAGACAAGTTGGTCCTGACATGTGAGAGTGATCAGCCTCACTCATCCCTGAGTGGCATTACATGAGCAATAAACCCCAGCCACCCCTTGGATATAAACCTACACAGGCTCAATCCAATTGGAGCACCTTAATTACCCACAAAACCACCAGGCACCATAATTTGATTGAATGGTTACCACCCAGTGTAAAGTCACCCATACGCAGTAGGAAGAGGAAAGAATGAAGCTCTTAAAACCTGCAAATTTTTTTTTTACCTTGGTTTGTATGTTAAAAAATCGGACCCTTTTTGCAATTCTGGGGATAGGTAGGCTGGGAGATCTGCAGTCTTTGTTTCGTTTCGTTTTTGAAGGGTCCAACATGCTTGCATGTGTCGGCCTTGGTCACCTAATGGCGGCTCTCCACGCTGCTCGATCTCTGGCAGCCTCCCTATTCAGTCCCTTAACCCTTAAGTCACATTTAATGACCTCATCCCATGTCTTTCTCGGTCTACCCCTCCCAACCCCTCCCCCAATATTAACACTTCTCACCCTCTGTACCCAATTATCCTCCCCCATCCTCTCCACATGTCCAAACCACCTCAGCCTACCTCTCCTCATCACAACACCAATACACTCCAGTCCCATCCTACCTCTCAACTCTTCTATCGTAAACCCAGCCCCCCCAGGCCTTGCACGCAGGGACGCACTGCACATCCACCTAATCATTGTCATTTCTGTACATTTAAACCTGCGAATATCTTCTTCCTTTACTGCCCAGGTCTCACTACCATACAGCATCACACTCCTTAACACATGCTGCATACAAAGACCCCTTAGCACGTAAGGAGAGTCCTCTCAATGTCAGGAGAGGCAACAGCTCCCTGAACTTCTTCCAACCACTTCTCACTCTAGCAACCGAGCTAACTCCAGCCCCACCTCCGGCACATAACATGTCTCCCAAATAACAAAACTCCACACACTCAAGAGACTCACCTGCAAGTTCAACCCTCTCACGCCTAACAATCTCCGCCTGCTCTCCCCGACACACCGCACACATGAAATCAGCATTATCTCGCAGTCTACCTCTAATACCACTACATCTCTTGTGCACCCACTTATCACAAACACTGCACAAGATGGAATTACTTTCCACACCCATGTGGCAAACTGCACATGGCCACTCTCCCTCTCCTCTGATTGTACCGCCACCAACCCTAGATATCATCACTTTTGTTTTATCTGCATTTACCCTTAAGCCCTTGTGCCCCATACCATCTCTCCACTTCTTAAATCTTTCCTCCACCTCCTTTTCATTCTTTGCAATCAACACCAAATCATCAGCATACAACATCTCCCATGGGAGTCCCTCTCTGAAGTCACGTGAGAGGGCTTCAAGCACCATGATAAACAACAAGGGACTCAAAACTGACCCCTGATGCACACCAACATTCACGGNAACACCAATACACTCCAGTCCCATCCTACCTCTCAACTCTTCTATCGTAAACCCAGCCCCCCCAGGCCTTGCACGCAGGGACGCACTGCACATCCACCTAATCATTGTCATTTCTGTACGTTTAAACCTGCGAATATCTTCTTCCTTTACTGCCCAGGTCTCACTACCATACAGCATCACACTCCTAACACATGCTGCATACAAAGACCCCTTAGCACGTAAGGAGAGTCCTCTCAATGTCAGGAGAGGCAACAGCTCCCTGAACTTCTTCCAACCACTTCTCACTCTAGCAACCGAGCTAACTCCAGCCCCACCTCCGGCACATAACATGTCTCCCAAATAACAAAACTCCTCCACACACTCAAGAGACTCACCTGCAAGTTCAACCCTCTCACGCCTAACAATCTCTGCCTGCTCTCCCCGACACACCGCACACATGAAATCAGCATTATCTCGCAGTCTACCTCTAATACCACTACATCTCTTGTGCACCCACTTATCACAAACACTGCACAAGATGGAATTACTTCCCACACCCATGTGGCAAACTGCACATGGCCACTCTCCCTCTCCTCTGATTGTACCGCCACCAACCCTAGATATCATCACTTTTGTTTTATCTGCATTTACCCTTAAGCCCTTGTGCCCCATACCATCTCTCCACTTCTTAAATCTTTCCTCAGCCTCCCCTTCATTCTCAGCAATCAACACCAAATCATCAGCATACAACATCTCCCATGGGAGTCCCTCTCTGAAGTCACGTGAGAGGGCTTCAAGCACCATGATAAACAACAAGGGACTCAAAACTGACCCCTGATGCACACCAACATTCACGGGAAACTCATCACTCAAAGCTCCATTCACCCTTACCTGGGTGTGAGCACCCACGTACATGGCCATAACCACCCTAACCAGCCACTCTTCCAACCCTAGCTTTCTCATTGCCCACTTCACCACCTCTCTAGGGACTCTGTCAAAGGCCTTTTCCAAATCAACAAAAACAAAATACAATTCCCTTTTCTTGCCAATATATTTTTCCTGAAGCTGTCGAACAATGAATATGGCATCAGTGGTCCCCCTGCCTGGCATAAACCCAAACTGCATCTCATTGATATTCACTCTTTCTCTAATCATACCTTCTAGAACTCTCTCCATTACTTTCATTTTCTGATCTAAGAGCTTTATACCTCTGTAATTTCCCCTTTCCAGGGCATCACCCTTCCCTTTGTACACATTTACAATTACACTCTTCAGCCAATCATCTGGGACAACACACTCATATATAATCATATTTATCAGGTCAGTGACTAACCTCACCCCAATATCTCCTGAGGCCTTCAACATTTCGGCAGTCAACCCAGACACACCTGCCGCCTTCCCCACCCGCATCCTGCCTATTGCCTCACTCACAGTAGCAGCGTCAATCAAAGGCCAAGGCCCAAACACTGGATCAGCTGGCTCCAAACCTTCCCTATCCCAATCAAACTCCTCCTTCAACAACCGGCTATAATGCTCTCTCCATGCATTTAGGGATTAAAAAACACAGCAATGAAATTCAGATGGCAAAGTACAAAAACCACTTACAGTTCCACTGGGGATTTAATAACAAGTTACTTCATAAAAATACACACATAAAGGAGGAATGTGTGGTGTGCTGCACAAGCTGTTACACAGCTTACACATATAGAGTAATAAATTACAGTCATATACAAAGAACTAATGTTAGAAAGTATTTGAATAATGTATCAAAAAGTCTATATCCTGCTACTAAATAGAAAGGATACACAGGAACAGCTGAAAGAAAATGACATCCATGCAGTCTTTTGCCCCAAGGCCCTTATCATGCTTACTTGTTTATTAACCAAACACTTTTTTTTTTTTTCCCCCTTCATGAGTAAACACCTAAGTTCTCAACTTTTCTAGTTATTCCAAATGACAAAAGTGTTACAGCAGTTTTCACAACCCATCAGTTCTTTCCTTTACAGAATAATTCCGCAAGTGACTTCATCACACAGGGTACTTGATACTCACATGACCAACTTCATTCATAGATCACAGTCTTTTATCAGTTTCAGTATTTCACTGCCAGTCAGCAGTAGTCACAAACAATATAATTCATTCAGAGACCTAAAAAATTAAAATATTATACATATATGATACACTCCCCATCCTCAGGTGGGAAAGCAAGGCCTGGATAATGATGATGATGCCAACATAAAGGACACAAAAATTTCTTTGTGATGATACACTTTGAGATATACTACTGAAAACTACTTAATACACCACAAAATTGAATGTGAGGCCTGGGGGAAAGGGGAGGGGCTACCATTGCAAATGAAGAGTTGAGAGGAAGGATGAAACTTGAATGTATTGGTTTGTGATGAGGAGGGGTTGATTGAGATGGTTTGGGCATGCTGAGAGGATGGAGGATGATAACTAGGTGTGGAGAGTGAGAGGTGTGAATGTTAAGGATAGGGCTGCGAGAGGCAGACCAAAGATGGCCTGAGATGGTGTCATAAGAGTGTGGCCTCAGGGGTAAGGGACTGAATAACTGAATAGGGAGGCTGCCAGAGATTGGGCAGCATGGACAGCCGCTATTAGGTAACCAAGGTCGATGCATGTAAATATGTTGGAGCCTTTGTAAATGATGAAAATTAATTGAGAATCAAAACCAAACTGTAACAGTATGAGGACCGGGACAGTGTAGTCAGTAATGATATTAGCTTAATATGTTTTAGCTTTTCCACTTATGATTTATTAGGTGGAGGCATTCACCATTCATTCACACAGTATAATGCTGCTCTCAGGTGCCTGCCCTTTCCTCTCTTCCTTCCTTCCTTTTATGTCTTTCATTCCTTCATTCTTTCCTCTTCCATCTGTTTATGGGTGACTCTACAGTGAATGCAAGCCAAATGGTTTCCTGTACACCAGGCACCCATTTACTATGCTTGGTGGTAACCATATAGCCAAATTATGGCACTTGGTGGTTCAACGGGTAATTTAGGTGCTCCAATCAGACTGAGCCAGTGCAGGTTGATATCCAATGGGTGGTAGTAGTAGTAGTAGTTGTTCCCTAGCCAGTGTGGCTGAACAGCCCTGAGTCCCTAAGGAAGGTCATGGTCAAGACTGGGCTTTCCCACAGAGCTCTCAAGGAGTGTATGTTATGTTGTTGGCGTAGGTGATTGTGTGCAATGCAGTCTTCCATGATGTGCTTAATTGTATGGGGTGCTGTGTTAAATCCTGGACAGGTATCAATGACGGAGTCATCCAGCCTCTTCTGATAACTTTAGAGGGCTGGATGATGCCCACATCTCAGCCTGGCCAGGTGGACCCTGTCCTCATGAGGGAGATAGGATTCAGAAGGATGGATATCAGGAGGCCATGCATACAGCTGTGTGTTAAGTGACTGAATGGAACCGTGAGTGATTTGATTATGAATATGCTTCTGGAAGCTGGTCTGAGGCAGGCAGGGGGGAAGAGATGACAGTATTTGTGTATGATATAATGTGCTAGGTGTTGTTTTGATGTTCCTTGGTGTGTGTGTGGATGTGCTGCCATGAAATGCAGTGGATGTTGTGGGTTTGCGGAGGCTGCAGCGAGAATTTGGGTGTCTCTCATGTCTAGATGATCCTTAACTTTGAGGACTTTGGTTTCTTGGTGTAGGTGGTCTGTAGGTGTAGCAGCTGTGCAGCCTGTGATTATTTTTAGGGCCTTGTTTTGTATGGTCTGAAGAGTGTTATAGCGTGTTTTAGTGAGGTTAGGAGCCCAAGCAGGGCTTGCATAATTCATCACCGAACGTATGTATTGTTTGTATACTGTGGTGGTGGTTTCTTTGTTGTGTCCAAATGTTGTATGGGCAAGTGACCTCAAGGCACTGAGTCTAGGTGTTAATTTATTTTTGATGTTTGTGATGTGTTGTTTAAATGACACTGATGTACTGTATGTTACACCAAGGATTTTGTGTGTGTGTGTCTGTGGTAGGGGAGTGTTGTTATGGTGAGGTGTGGGATGTGACTGTGTTATGCTGTTCAGTTTGTGAGAAGGGTCACTGTAGATTTGGCTGGGGCTATTTTGAGCTTGTAGATTTGGCTGGGGCTATTTTGAGCCTGTAGATTTGGCTGGGGCTATTTTCAGCCTGTTTGTTAGGTGGTGGCAACCATCATCCACTCACTTGATGTAGTGCTGACTACTTCTTCCTTAGCCTTTATCATTCTTTTTCTGTGCCTGTCCTCCTCTCTTCCTATTTCTCCTATCTTTCCTGTCACTTCTTACTGCTGTGCTTTCCTTTATAGTTGGCTTTACATGAGTGGCAAGCCAACTGGTTTCCTGTAAGCCAAGAAACCATTTACAACGCTGGGTGGAAACCATATAACCAAACCATACGTGCATCCTACGTGTCAACAAGCAGGAGGAGTAGGCTGTAGCACCAGTCGAGCAGGGCAGTACTCCCAAGGTGGATGGAAGGCTGATGACAGGGAGAGCTGGAGCTCCCGTTTCATCAGCCTTCAGGACTTGTTCCTGACCATCCCCCTTTGCTGAACTTTTTCAGTGTCTTAGTAATAGAGAGAGTAGTCCAGCATGCTCTCCAATACAAGTTTCTCTAACTGTCAGCACCAAACTACATGCACAATACACTTCCCTTTCAAAATTAATTATGAAAATGGCACACAAAAATCTTGCCTCTGAGTCCCCGGGGGGGGGACCATAAATGCCCCCCACCATCTGCCCCTCTCCCGGTGACGACTCAAAGAGCTGCCTGGAACCACTGTCTGACTCACTCCTTCTTCATTTCTGTAACATTCGCGGCCTTTCCTCTCTTTCGCTCTGTTGAGCACCACCTCTTCTCCTGTAAACCTCACCTTCTCTTTCTCTCTGAGACTCAGCTGTCTGAGGCAACTGACAGCAAACCCTTTTCTGTATCCTCCTACTTTCTCTATTCTCCTACTTTCTCTATTCTCATTTCAAAGCCAAAGGTGGCTGTTGCGTATATGTACGCAATGATATATCTTGCTCTCGTGTTCCTGAACTTGATTCTTCTGAATTCTCCACTCTCTGGCTTCGGCTTTCCTGTCATTCTCTGACTAAATATATCTGTGCTGTTTACTTATCTCCTAATTCTACTGACTATCAAAAATTCTTTGACTATCTTACTTCTACGATGGAACACATTCTATCCATTTCTCCTTTCTCTGAAATCTCCATTCTAGGAGATTTCAATGTTCACCACCACCTTTGGCTCTCCTCTCCTTTCACTGATCCACCTGGTGAACAAGCCTACATCTTTTCTATTCTTAATGACCTAGAGCAGCTTGTACAGCACCCTCCCCGTATCCCTGACCGCCTTGGAGAGAGTTCCAACATACTTGACCTTTTCCTAACAACTAATCCTTCTGCTTACACTGTTAATCTTTTCTCTCCGTTGGGCTCCTCCGATCATAACCTTATTACCTTAACCTGTCCTATCGCTCCAGTACGGCCTGTGGACCCTCCAAAGAAATGCCGCCTGTGGCACTTTGGAGCTGCAGATTGGGAGGCCCTCAGGCAGTACTTCTTTGATTTTCCTTGGAATGATTATTGCTTCCATGGCTGGGAGCTATCTGAGTGTGCCTTGTGCATTACAGAGGTTATTCTCTCGGGCATGGAAGCATACATTCCTTTCTCATATCCTCTGACTAATGCAAGAAAGCCTTGGTTTAATCACGCTTGTTCTAATGCTGTCCGCAACAAGGAGAGGGCCTATAAGAGGTACCGGAGCCAACCCACCCTTGAATCACATCTTTTATATATTTCTGCCCGGAATCATGCTAAGTCTGTTCTTCGCTCTGCTAAGAATAATTTCGTCCGTGCTAAATGTTCTCAACTCTCCAACTTGAATTCTTCTCGCTCCTTCGGGCACCTTGCCAAAAACCTTTCTAACAACTTTACCTCATCATCCTTCCCTCCTCTTTTCTGCTCTGATGGCTCTGTAGTTTTCTTCTACTGATAAAGCAGATCTCTTCGCTCAGACTTTCTCCTCCAATTCCACCTCAGACGATTCCGGTGCTATTCCTCCATCACTGCCTCCCTCTGACTTCCTCTTGACTGACATTAAAATTTCTTCAGCTGATGTATTTTCTGCCATCACTGGCCTCAATACTAACAAGCATATGGTCCTGATGGAGTCCCTCCTGTTGTCCTCAAAAACTGTGTTTCTGTGCTTACACCCTGCCTAGGTAAACTCTTTCGCCTTTGTCTATCAACTTGTACCTTTCCTTCTTGCTGGAAGTTTGCTCTCATTCAGCCAGTCCCAAAGAAGGGTGACCATTCCCAACCCTCTAACTATCCTCCAATTGCTTTAATATCCTGTGTCTCAAAAATTTTTGAGTCAATTCTTAACAGAAAAATTTTAAAGCATCTTTCCTGTCACAACCTTCTTTCTGATCGTCAGTATGGGTTCCGTCAGGGACGCTCCACTGGCGATCTTCTCACCTACCTTTCAGACTCCTGGTCATCCTCCTTTCGGGACTTTGGCGCAAGCTTTGCCATTGCACTTGACATCTCAAAGGCTTTTGATTGAGTCTTGCATAAATCTTTAATTTCCAAATTGCCCTCCTACGGTTTCTATCCTTCTATCTGTGTCTTCATCTCTAGCTTCCTTTCTTG
>JAGKTI010000594.1:81552-124240 GCA_018397915.1 Birgus latro | reverse complement strand
ACTGCTTCAACCTTTTTTCTAGCTGTTTTACTTAAGAACCATGCATGGATAAATTAAATTGCAAGCAGGAAATTATGATTAACATTTAGGGTAACTTCTTAACACATTAACAGCATCATGAAAACAGGTTAGGCATGAAAATCTTTATGGTAACCATAGGTTAGGTTAGGTTAGGACCAGACATGAAATTAACTGCTTCAACCTTTTTTCTAGCTGTTTTACTTAAGAACCATGCATGGAAAAATTAAATAGCAAGCAGGAAATTATGATTAACATTTTTGGTAATTTTTTAACACATGTAGAGCATGGTGAAAACACGTTAGGCATGAAAATATGGTAACCATAGGTTAGGTTAGGTTAGGTTAGGACCGGACATGAAATTCACTGCTTCAATCTTTGTTCTAGCTGTTTTGCTTAAGAACCATGCATGGAAAAATTAAATAGCAAGCAGGAAATTATGATTAACATTTTTGGTAATTTTTTAACACATGTACAGCATGATGAAAACACGTTAGGCATGAAGTTATGGTACTTACGAACAAAAAGCGGCCATCCTGATATAATAACCCACTCTGTCATCTCAGACTCTGACAGGAAGATGTTGCACCTGACACACCTTTCCACTTGAGAATCACCAGCACTTCTCACCAACACTTTCACCAAGTTTTTTTTTTATAACTGGAATAACATCACTTCACTGCACTGTACACAACAATAAATTCCCGTGTGGTCTAGTGACGATCCATGGAGCCTTGTGAACTTCTCAGCAACAGCTTTCAGCTCCGTTCCACGTACCAACACACCAGCAGCACGTTGTTGTCGATACGAAATCAACGTGGAGCGGTCGATGTCTGCATACTTAGGAGTAAACATCACCTTCCTCTGCACGTTTCGTCTGGTCTTCGATGCGAAATCAGCCGTGTACTGCTGTAGTTTGTCTCGGGACTTCTTGATATCAAACAAGGTGGAGCGAGGGAGGTTGAACTCACGTTAGATGCGCCCTGTTGACCAGCCGGTGTCCACCTTGTCCAATATCTGCCTCTTCTTCTCCAGAGTCAAAACCACTCTTTTCCTTTTCTCAGGAGGCGGGGCCAGCATCACACACATGATGAAGGTGAAGAGCAGTATCAAGCACTATAGGAGGTAGGGTATCACCACAGAAGCAATCACTTCGGACGCCATTTTCGGAGTTGTTCACGAGGGAGGAGGGGAGTGGGTAATGGCGACCAATAGTGGCGTCACAAGTGTAAACAGAGGGGATTGGCGCGCACAGGAAATTCAAACTGATGCGGTCCCAAAAAATTGAAAATTAATCGATTTTTTTCGGATTTTTCCCCATTTGGGGGGTTGGGCAACCCATAATGTCCGGTTAGTGAGTATGTCCGGTTAGTGGACGTCCGGATATTAGAGGGATTACTATATATATATATATATATACCCTAGCTCAGTCACACAAGATTCACACTGTGGTGTGTGTACTATCCTGCTACAGGAGAAAAGCACTGTCGCCTATGAGTGTAAAAACCTCGTATTTACGTTAAGAGAAGCAAGCTTGAGGGAAAAACTCCGTGACGTCGGTGAAAAATCCTGTACTCAGGTCAAACTGAGCGAAAGTTCGCTACATTTACATTGACAACTAATTGTTATGTAGCGTGGTGTATGTGATACACGGTATAGGTGTGACAGTTGTAGTGTAACTGTTCCTATGTGTAAAGTGATAATGATACAAATCAATAATACAATAAAAACGACGAAGGCAGAGGAGAAGAGGTGGCAGTGTGTGGCAGACAGTCAGGTGACCCGCACATCGTAACTGCTTCATCCACCAACTGTACCTGTGGAATGAGTCAAGGTGGAGCATCAATAGTGTCAATGTGATAATTTGTATTAAATTACAATTACCATCTGTCCAGCAATCAATCCATAAACAATAGAAAGTACACTTTAGCTGAAAATCAATTGACAGCAAGAGTTTCGTACATTTGAGGTCGCCATTATTTTCTTAATACTTGCCCTTTATAACCTATACTTATGGCTAATAAAGGGCTCGTCGTCGGTGTCCGCGGTTGGGATCGCCGCGACTGCCTGTTCGTCATCGGTGTTCACGGTTGGGATCACCATGACTACGCACTTATATCTAATAAAGGTAAGTCGAGAATCCCTATGCAAACTTGGGCAGGTCACATTTTAACACCCTGCATGGGTGTGAACACTCATGTGGATTTTGTGTATTCTCTGGGAATCCTCAGAGAGGCCCACAGCTCGAGACACACCACAAGGTAATTCAAACACAGCCTCAGATTGCCTCTGCGGGGGTCTCGAACTTCCCCCTTAACCTACGGTACATACAGTATGTACAAGCCCTACACTTACAACCGATAAGGGCTCGTCGTCGGTGTCCGTGGTTGGGATCGCCGCGACTGCCCATTCGTCATCAGTGTCCACAGTTGGGATCGCCGTGACTATGCGCTTATAATCTACGGTATATATGTATGTACAGACCCTAGACATACTGTGTCCTGTAGGGCCAACGAGCAAGACGTGAGATCTTAGTGGCATAGTACTGACTGGGAACCAAGCTAGTCCTTGGATTGCACAAATCTCTTAGAACAGCACAGTCTTAGGGAACCCAGCGTACGACAGATAACCATGTTAATCATCAGTCAGCAGGCGAGACATCAGGTCTTCACCTACATTGTCGCTTCCCTTGATGTATCTCACAACAAAGTTAAACTGCTGCAAATACAGTGTCCAGCGTGTCAATCTTGCATTAGCTGTCTTAGTTGTGATGAGACTAGTGAGTGGCATATGATCGGTTTCCAGGGAAAATGGTGCTCCGTAAAAATAATAGTAATATTTCTTAACACCATCAACCACAGCCAAGAGTTCCTTCTCCACAGTACTATAATTCCTCACAGCGGGTTTTAGCTTAACGGCTGTAATATGCCACAGGGAAAATTCCACCTTCCGATTCTTGCATCAGTACGGCGCCTACTCCATCTTGTGAGGCATCGGTACACAGTACGAAAGGTTTACTGGAATCAGGCAGCTGCAAAATAGGCTCCTTACACAGCATGTTCTTGAGGGTGGCAAAGGATTTCTCTTGCGCTTCTCCCCATTCAATGGTATTGGAAGCAGGCTTCCGAAGCATCTCGTACAACAGCTGGGCAATGAGAGCGAAATTGGGGATAAAACTTCTATAATACCCCGCTAAACCGAGGAATGACCTAACCTGTTTCTTGGTCACGGGTATCGGGGCTTCCTTAACTTTTCTGATCTTATCGCCCTGGCACCTGCAGCAACTGTTGCCAACGATATGTCCGAGGAACTCCACTTCACTGTGCGCAATCTTACACTTACTGGGTTTCAGTCATGCTGAAACTCTGGAGTCTACTGAAGACAATTTCCAAGAGTCTGAGGTGCTCCTCACACGTGGCAGAATGCAACGAACATTTCTACTCCTACGATACCGAGGAGCACTTGTCTCATGGCTCAATTGAATATGCTGGGGAATTGGTAAGTCCAAATGGAAGGACCTTGTACTGGTACAACCCCCTAGGAGTAGCAAAAGCGGTGAACTGACGACACTCGGGATGAAGGGGAATCTGGAAGAATCCCTTCGCTAGATCGAGCTTTGTGAAGTATCGTGACCCTGCCAGCTTGGAGAAGATGGCAATATGGTCACCCACTGGCTCGCATCCACTTTAGTGATTGCATTTAGCCTCCTATAATCGCCACAAATCCTGACTCCGCCATCATTCTTGCGGACTACTACCATTGGACTGCAGTATGGAGATGAAGACTTTTCAATGATACCTGCAGCCTCCACATCGGCAATTTCCTTATCTACTGTGTCCAGTAGTCGCATGGGAATTGGATATGGCTTAACCTTTACAGGAGTATTGCTGGTCAACTCAATTTTGTGACACTCAACCTTTGCGAGTCTAGATTGGTCAGAGAAGACACCAGCATACCGACAGAGCAGTGACCTTATGACATTCTGGTCATCTAATGCTAAGTCAGTGTTAAGTAAGACATCTCCGACAGTCTCCTCCTGCCGGGACTGAGCGGTTAAGGGCTCATCGTCAGTGTCCTCGGTTGGGATCACCGTGACTGCCCCAGTTTCTTCTGGTGGCTGGTCACTGTCACCGAGTACAGGAAAGCCAGCTTCCTCAGGGTTTGGCTCATGATACACCTTCAACGTATTAATGTGGAATCTTTTTCAAAGATTCCCCATCTGGATTAAGTAGTTGAGGTCTGAAACGCGCTCTGCTACATTGTATGGACCCTTCCACTGTGCCAATAACTTGTTCTGGGCAGTGGGGAGTAACACCAGGCATTTATCACCTGGACTGAACTTCCGAAGCTTTGCTTTCTTATCATAATAAGCTTTCTGAACTTCACACGCCTTGATCAATTCTTCCTTAGCTAACTCGCAATTCGACTGGAGGTGGTCAGCTAAATCAAGGACGTAGGTGTAGGTGGTCTTGACTTCAGGGTCAGGTTCTTCATCGTCCCATAACTCCCGAAGGACTTGAAGTGGCCCACGGACCGATCTTCCATAAACCAGTTCAAAAGGTGAGAACTTCAAGGAATGCTGTGGGGCTTCACGATAAGCAAATAGAAGAGGAGCAACGAACCACGGCCATTCTTTTGGCTGTTCAGCAGCCATGCACTTCAACATCTTCTTGAGAGTCCCATTGAACCTCTCACACAACCTGTTACACATGGGGTGGTAGGGCGTAGTTCGCAAGCCTCGGACTGACAACAACTTGAATGCTTCATTCATCATTGCAGAGGTGAACTGCAAACCCCGGTCGCTTAAGACCTCATTGGGGATACCTACTTGGCAGAACACTTCAATCAGTGTCTCTGCAACAGTGACGGCCTCTATATTCTTAAGGGCCACGGTTTCAGGCCACCGTGTGCTGAAATCAACGATAGTGAGGATGTACTTTGATCCATCACTAGCCCTAGAAGTGATTGGCCCAACAATGTCAACTGCTACTCTCTCAAACGGTTCAGAGATTACAGGCAATGGCTTCAGTGGCGCAGGATGGACACACTCGTGGTCAGTGGTACGCTGACACACATCACAGGAACGCACGAGCCTAGTTATTTCCTGTCCCATTCCTGGCCAGAAAAAGTCAGCATGGATGCAGTCAGAGGTTTTCTTTTGGCCCATGTGACCTCCCATCACTGAACAATGACACAATTCAAACACTGCTCGGCGATACTTCGCGGGAACGACGAACTGCAGTCGATCCTCGCCCTGGGGTGTTTGTGACCCATGGTAGAGCCGTCCTCGCTTACGAAGGAACCTGGCTCGACCACCCTGCGAATACTTAATCACATTACCCTCTAGTTTCCTAAGCACTGTGGAAAGTGTTGGGTCAGACTGTTGTTTTAGGATGACGTTGTCTTGACTGCGTATCAGATCTTGCGGCGTTGCAATGGTCAATGGGGTGACATGGTTCGGAGCCTTGGCCATGGCTCGTGTTACTGCAGCAGCCGAAATCTGTGTAGCAACGTCTACGGCGCAACTATTTTTGACACCGGGTATATTAACTATAATAAGGTCCAACAAAGGTTCTTGCATGACAACTGCAACTGTTGAACCAGTGTAAAAAGGAGATGCCACCCGGATGTATGCCTCAGGGAACAATCTCACTGATCCATCAATAAGTCTAACTTGGGTGTGCCTACCTGTGTACTCCTCAGGCCGAACTAGATTCTGCTTGATGGAACAACCTGAGGAACCATTGTCCCTCAGAACATTTACAGAAACACCTCCCACAAACCCTGGCTGAACGAGAAAGGCACTGTTGCCAGTGGATGGGTCTGAGGAGGCAGTAGCCAGTCATTGATGAGACTGTGGAACGTACGATGCAGCAAACGTAGCGCCCTGAGAACTATATGCCTGTGGGGTTGTGCTCATCATCTGAGGGGTTGGAGCGCTGACCATCTGTGGAGGAGGGTTCACCATCTGAGGAGGACTAGTGAGCTGTGAGGAAGTACCAGTGCTGGTGGGGACAGCACCATCGTGCGCTTGTCCAGGAATGAAGACTGCGTTTGCCTCCTGCCTCTGAAACACTAAAGCTGGTTGTCCTCCTAACTGAAGATTACATGCCTTATCCTTGTTCTGCTGCTGTTTGGGATACTGCTGCTGGTTAGGGTACTGCTTGTACCTCTTCCAGTCAGGTTTCTGTGTATTCTGCCCCTGGTTCTTCTTCTGCGGTTTGTTTGGACCTTGGCCATTATTCTGAGAATAGCCTTGAAGCTGGGGTTCAGTCTGCAATTGCTTACCAGACTTAGCAGTATCTTTCCTATTCCATGGCTGTTGCTTACGAGTTTGGTACCCGTACGCAGTAAAGAAAGCATCAGCCTTTTCCACCATTTGGTTTGCATCTTTTACTTTGCACATCTTGAGCTGGGCCATAAGCTCGGCAGGCCACGACTTTTCCAGCTGTGTGCACAGCACAAGGTCAATTATTCCCTCTTGCGTGCTAGGAGTCTCATCCTTCTCCATCCACTCATCTAAATATGCCATAAGACAGTCAAGGAAATGAACAGCTGTCTCCTTTTCCTGGAGACGCGCCTTCACGAACTGATTCCTAGCGTCATCAACGGTAAGACCGTACGCTTTGATAAGTGCAGTTTTCATCATCTCGTACGTGAGATTATCTCCACGAATTCTGTGGAGAATGTCGAGGGCAGGGTCCTCAAACAGGCCAAGGAACTGAAGCCGCTTATCTGTCTCATCCAGATTGTACAGCTGTGCCATGTCTTCAAAATGAGCTATGAATGGCTCGATTCGCTCGCCTTCCTTATAAGAAGGAAGCTTGAGGCGTGGAGTTGCTAGAACAGGTGCTGGGAGAGCACTCGTGGAGCTTAGGTTGGCTGCACCAATTGTGCCTGAAGCCAAGGAGTCTCACTTGAGCTTCTAAGATCATGTTTACGTTCTCGCTCTCGTTCCTCACGCTCACGCTCCTTCTCGTGTTCCTCGTGCTCACGCTCTTTCTCGTGTTCCTCGCGCTCACGCTCTTTCTGGCGTTCCTTGTATTCATGTTGTTCTTTTTCATGTTCACGTTCTCTCTCTCATTCCTCACGCTGAATTTTCCGCTCTTCACGGGCGGCATTCTCACGTTCCTGCTCATAATTTCAGCGCGACAGGTCATAATCTATAATTTCCTGGGGGTTAGTAAGCCCTATATCCTTGGCTTCCTGTAGGTATGTACTTGTTTCCATGATGCTCAGATTGAGAGTAACTAAAGACTGATATACTGGCTGCTGTGCAGCAGTCTACCTAGCTAAGAGTGAGTGAGTGTTTTTGGTAATTCAAGGCTAGGAGTTTATATCCTGGAATGAGGTCGCCAGATATCAGGGGGGAAATGAAAATATACTTTGTATATAATAAATGTGAAGCCAGATGTCACGAGAAAATGGACTCGTGAAATCAAGTGGCGATTTCACTTTTATGCTGGCTTACTTCGCCAATTCTCTGGAGTCAAGAATTTATAGATTTTCTCAACAGTATACAGCAGAGACTAAATGCTCAAGAAGGCTGTATTACTGTACTGTTGGCCTCTGAGAAAGTTAGTTCACCCCTTAACATTCAAAATATAATAATAAATAGGATCTTGGCTGAGCCAAACTCTTAGCTGGCACAACGGATTTAAGAATTAATACCAAGAGCTGGCCTAAGTACCAGTCGTGATTAATATAAGGAGTTGTGTTAACATGGAGTAGGAAAAGTGTAATAAATATGTAGGGAAATCAAACACGACTGTTACATTTAACAAAGCTCAAGAAAATGAACTGTAAATTTATTAATTACAGTGGAGCCCCTCAGATAGCGTTTTTCTGAGTAGCGAATCCATGGATAGCGACAGGAATGAAACTATCTCATAGCGATTAATGCTGCACGGTTAGTGTAAATCCGCTAGGCATTTAACACATAGCGAGCAAGTGGGCAGAGTTTTTTTTTTTTTTATGCAAGGAAGAAGGAACCAAAGGCCAGGGCCCGCATACTGTTCTTTCCAAGAAAAAGTAAAAACAATACAAAAGAGAGCCAAATTCAAGATCCATTCATTTCGAGATGCCTGGACACACTGCGTTTGAAAGATTGGAGATCATAGGAAGCAGGGAATACAGACAGAGGGAGACAGTTCCAGAGTTGACCAGTTGCATAAATAAAGGACTGGAAGTAACGGTTAACTCTTGCATTAGAGAGTTGGACAGAAAAGGGATGAAAGTTTGTTGCTAGTCAGACCCTGGTAACACTGATAGTGAGTGCAAGTCTATCGTCATTCAGTTCATTGACCCATGTGGAGTGAAAGTACGTATCTTAAGCTTTTCTTATAACTAATCTCCAACTATCTCTTTCCTACTAAATTTTACAGTTTTAAATTTTTCCTCTACCTTTACTTTTCTCTTGGGGGAATGCCGGTATCTAGGCGATACTGACGGGTGGAAGGTGAACCTCCCTCCAGTTACCCCAAAAACAAGAAGAAGAAGATTGTTTGTTTATCCACGCGCCACGCATTCATTCAACTTGTCACAGTCTCGCCATTGTTAAAGTTTTTTGTGACCTTCCATATATTGTCTGGCTCCTGAGTGTTGTTCTAATATCATGGCTTCAACTTCGGGGGCTGGCCCAAGTGGTGGTGGTGGCCCAGGGAAAATACAGGAAGTGCTGGTAATGTAAAAGTGACCGAAAAGGCCAGACAATACATGCGTGACAAGCCAAAGAAACAATACTGTGTCGAGGAAGAGAAAAAGATAATTTTTTAAATATGTAATATACGTTTATCTTATTACAGTACTGAAGAAATATGACGTATACTGATGGCTAATGGAGGAAATTAGGGGTATAGCTGAAGGAGCCCAGGACTGTATTAATTTTTTTAGGTAAGAAGTTTGCCCCTCAGGTAGCGATTTCATGGATAGCGACCATTTTGGAGGACTGATAAGGTCGCTATCCTATCCAAGAGGCCCCACTGTACGTGAAAATAAATTTATGTTACATGAATCTATTCAAAATCAAAGAAAGGGAAATGCACTCACTCAAGCACTCAACCAGTAGTTAAATAATGCACTGAGCCAAATAACTAAAGAACCTAACGCCTAGGAAAACACAAAAGAAATACTAATCAATACAGATGAGACCGCCGCTAATACAGTCGATCACCAGGCTGGTGGGAGCTTCGGGAAATCACGCCGATACAGCCGAGACTTCTGAGAATGCTAAGAGACCTGCTCGAGCTTTGCGCACAACACTTCCACTCACCAAGAATGTCACTGGACGACTAACTTGTGTTCGAGTGTCAAACAGTGAAAGAGGCATGGCCAACCAACGGCCAGGGAGGCAAGTGCAAAGAAACAACAATTCAGAAATTATCGCTCAGAGGAATGCACTGTCTGTACATACAGACAGTCACTCGCGAGAGAATGACGAAAGTTTTGACAACTTGATGCAAATATAAGTACAGAAATGGACGGTTAAGAGAATGAGCAAAGTTCTATGGATTTCAGAATTGTTCAATCGTTCCCGCAAAATCAGTCAATGTCATGATTTAAGATACACAATTTCACGATGTAAGAAATTCGTGACAAAGACCAAGACAAGAGTATGCGGCTGTGGTATGGTCACCTCATTTGAAGAAGCATTTTGATAAACTAGAGAGGGTTCAACGGATAGCAACGAGGATGATACCACGTTTAAGGGAACTCACCTACGAGGAAAGATTGGAAAAACTGAAGTTACCAACACTGCTCGAGAGAAGGGAAAGAAGTGACTTGATCACGATATTTAGAAATGTAAGAGAATTGGAAAGGGTGGATAGAGAGGATCTTTTTGTGTTGGATGATGGAAGAACAAGAGGCCATGGCTTCAAGTTAAGGAAAAGTAGATCTCTTAACCCGAGGAATCCCATCGACGTACAGGTACGTCACGATGTTTTGTCACAGCTATACCCATCGACACACAGGTACGTTGCGCAATTGCAAGGGTCATAATTTGCACAATTTTCAAGTTTCATGGGTGATTTTTGGTAGGCATATGTGGGAGACCTTCCCCTACCTGCTGTCAAGCGGGGATACTGGCTGGCCCCACCTAACCCCCCCTTCCCCCCACACTGGGCAATTCACCTGTTAGCAGTAAGCTGGCCAGTAAAGGTATGTTACCCCACAGTCTCTCCAAAGACGAAATTCAAGGTGAAAGTGATTCCTGAGGTGGAGGACAAAGAAATAAAGAAGCTAGAGCAAGAAACAAACAGAAGTGATGAGGTGGTAATGTCATAAAGAAAGATGCCAAATGTGGATGTGTCTGGTGACTGAACAGTGCTTCTATTGCCTATATAAATGAGTGAAAACCAATATAGTCTGTTACTACACATAAATTCGTACCAAATACATAAATAAATATGTAATTGAAAGTGGCTTGAATTAGTTAACCCTTCCATAGTTCGTTTTCTTTAGCCAGGCACCCTGAAAAAGAAGGAAAACATAAGGTTGCATGACACCTGTATCATCATTTTTAAGCAAAGAATCGTGATTTCTCTATGAATTTTTGATGTTTCTCACCAAAAGTGAAGGCTTGAGCTAATTAAAAAAAAAAAAAATCCAAAAATGCTCAGGATTTTGGGGTACCGTAGGTTGGAAATCGGTCGGGACGTGACGGGTTAATGATCTCAAAAGGTTCAGTTTCCCAAACAAAAGCATAAGTACTGTATTTGGAATGACTTAGACGAAGAGGTGGTGCAGGCGAAAAACATTCATGTATTTAAAACGAGATTAGATGAATGCAGATATGGAGACAGGACAACACGAGCTTAGCTCAATTCCTGTATACTACAAATAGGTAAATACACACACACACACACACACACACACACACATGGTCAGGTCGCCGAGAGAGACAGAGCTGCTCCTGGATCGAGGAGAAATAATCGCAGAACTAGCGGCGAAAAGGAGACCAGCCTATTGTGATTATATGGTTGAGAGCATGAGTGGTGGTCAAGTCGGATATAAGTTTAAAAAAAAAACGCAGGTTTCAGCCATAAAATACAAGATATAGTGAAAAAAAAATCTCCACATGACTGAATCATGGTGGAGAGAGACGGAAGATTGTTTACAACTGGCGAGGGGGAATTTGAGGGCTTCTCCGATGATGATGTAAATAACGGAAGTGATAAGCTGAACAAAACAAAAAGAGCAGGCGTAGAGAATACGGAGGAGAGGAATGTCCAGGAGTTAAAAAAGGTATGGGAAGTAATTAGACAGTCGCAGGAACGGACCTTAGAGCAAGAGAGAGAGATCAAAGTCCTACAGAATAAACTGGAAAAAGTTTGCACACACAGTGATGAAGAAGAAAAAGAAGTCACAGAATTGAAGGTGAGTGACAAATCTGCATCAAATGAAATAAAACAGCTCAAGAGGGAGAATAAGAGGTTGGAAGAAGAAAGGGACAGAATGAAAAGTAAACCAGATGAGTATGAATCAAAATAGAGGATGCAGGATGAGCATATTAAGGAAATCAAGGAGCAACATAAGGGATGGAAGAAAGTACAGGAGGAAGGAAATGTGAATTTGAAGATCATAGAACAATAAAGCAAGGAAAAAGTGGAGAAGGAAGTGGTTAGGGTGCTAAGAAGTAGAGAATCTTCGGTCAGGGATGCAGCAAACGAAAAAATGTGTGATAATCGCAGGAATAAAAGAAAAACATATGACAGTAAGATCAGAAAGAGAGAGAGAAGAACTGAGCAAGGCTAAAGAAATAATTTCAGTGGTTATGGAGGGTAATAATGAAGCCCAAGAAGAGACTGAAGAAGTGTTTAGGTTTGGAAAGTACGAGGAAGGTGGGGCAAGGCCATTGAAAGTAAAGTTTAAGTACCAGGTAATGGTGAATGAAATCATAAATAGAATGTGGAAATTGTCAGATAAAGAGGGGTTTAAAAATGTTTGGATAAGGAGAGATGCAAACAAAAAGGAAAGAACTAAATTAAAGGAGTTAGTAAAGGAAGCAAAGATTAAAAAACTAACAGCAAACGGAGGAAGAGAAGACAGTGTTCTATTGGAGAGTTATGGATCAGAAATTGAGAAAGTGGTACCGACGGAAGGAAGGAGAGAAGAGAGTATAAAAAACGATGAAAAAAGTTTGAAAGTGGCGTACACAAACACTGATGGACTAATATCGGCAAGGTTAGAAATTAATGATTTTTTTAGGATACACGAACCTGATGTTATGTGCTTTGTAGGGACTAAATTGAAAGAAAATATTGATATTCATATGGGAGATGGGAAATACAAATTATGGAGAAAAGACAGAAAAGAAAAAACAGGAGGAGGAGTAATGATAGCAGTGAAGGACAACATAAATGTAGATATTATGGAAATGGCAGAGGGCAGGGCCTAAGCGATAAATATGAAATTAGAAACTGGGGAGAATGGTAAGAGAGATATGGCAGTGGTATATGTCCCCCCTAAGACGAGAGCATGGAATGACGATGAATACCAGGAGATGTTGTCAGACATGGTTAGTTATCTACAGAAAGTGATTGAGAAAAGCAACAATATAATCCTAATGGGTGACTTTAATTGTAAAGAGATGAACTGGGAGGAATGGGACTCAGGAGGCAGTGAAGATTCGTGGCGCACTAGATTGTTAAATGTAGCAATGAATAATGTAATGACGCAGTGGGTCAAAGAAGAGACACGATTCCGAGGTGATGACACACCAGCAACACTAGATTTGCTACTATCCAAAGAACCTGATGAAACTGAATCTTTGAAATATCTGTGTCCTATAGGAAAAAGTGATCACGTGGTCATTGAGTTCCAGATGATAATAGGGAACGTGGAGCCAAGAGATGAGCTTTATTGGCAAGAAAGATACAACTTTGGGAAAGCAAACTTTGCAGAATTGAGAAAATTTTTCGAAAATGCAGATTGGAGAAAATTCAGAGAGACAAAAGAGATACAGAGGAAGTGGGAAAAATTTTTAGACATCTATAATTTGGGAGTGGAAAAATATGTGCCAAGACTAAGGGGGAAAGAAAACAGGAAAAAGGAGTGGTTTAATAGAAGGTGCATGACAGCAAAAAAAAAGAGGGACACTGCTTGGAACAAATGGAGAAAAAGAGGTAATAACAGAACAAAGGAAGAATATAAAAGAACTAGAAATGAATATACAAGAATATGTAGAGAGGAAGAAAGGAACTTTGAAAAAGGTATAATTGACAAAAGTAAGGACGAACCCAAATTGTATTATAGATTTGTTAATGGCAAATTGAAGCAAAAGGAAGGAATCTCCAAACTGAAAATAGAAGGAGAGGTCTACAAGGATGTGGTAATGCAAGCTGAAATAATGAACAAATGTTTCCAATCGGTTTTCACTAAGGAAAGGTAGTATGTGGAAGGAGACGGAGCGATTAGAAGAGTAGTGATAAAAGATATAAAAGTGGAAGTGCGGGAAGTGTATAAATTACTGGAAACTCAAGATGTAAGGAAAGCCCCAGGACTGGATGGAATCTCTAACTGGGTACTGAAGGAATGCAGAGAACAACTGGTGGATAAGATTCACAGTTTAATTGAGTGTTCCCTGGAGGAGGGGAAGGTGCCTCGGGAATGGAAGAAAGCAAATGTAGTACCAATCTATAAGGGAGGAAACAAGGAAGAACCCCTAAATTATAGACCCGTGTCTCTAACCAGCATGGTCGTGAAATTGTGTGAGAGAATCCTGAAAGATAGATGGATAAAATATCTGGAGGGGATGATTATTCTGACTGAAAGTCAGTTTGGATTCAGAAGTGGGAGGTCATGTGTTTCCAACTTATTGAACTTTTACTCAAGGGCGATTGACATGCTACAGGAGAGAAACGGTTGGGTGGATTGTGTGTATTTACATCTGGAGAAGGCCTTCAACAAGGTACCCCACAAGACACTAATATGGAAATTAGAGCATATCGGAGGACTGAAGGGAAGCCTCCTGGAATGGATGAGAGACTTATCGAGTGACACACAAATGAGGACAGTAATAAAGGACAGGACATGTGGATGGGGGGAAGTAACAAGTGGTGTCCCACAGGGCTCAGTGTTGGCACCAGTAATGATCCTGATTTACGTAAATGGTATGGTAGATGGAGTGAACAGTTATGCAAGTCTGTTTGCTGATGATGCAAAGATCTTGAGAAAGGTAGAGGTTGAAGAGGACTGTAAAATGCTACAGGAGGATCTGGATAGGATACATAATTGGAGCCGGATGTGGGAAATGAAATTCAAGGCAAAAAAATGTAAAATATTGGAAATGGGTAAAAGTCCCAAGAGGCCATCATTGAATTATTTGATGGGTAATGAACCAATTAGAAAAGCGAGAGAAGAGAAAGATTTGGGAGTGCTGGTCCAGGATAGTCTGTCACCTGAAAAGCCCATAAATAAGATAGTTAGAGAGACATATAAACTCTTGACCAATATAAGAGTGGCATTTCATTACATGGATGAGGAGATGATGAAAAAATTGATAGTGGCCATGATCCACCCCAGGTTAGAATATGCAGCAGTAGTGTGGTCCCCACACAAAAAGAAAGATATAACGAAGATTGAGAGAATACAAAGAACAGCAACCAAATGGTCCCCAGTCTGGCAGATTTGTCATACAGAGAGAGGCTGGAAAGGCTGGATTTGCCTTCCTTAGAGGAAAGGAGAGGGGCGACATGATTGCAGTGTTCAGGACCATGATATGAGTAGATAAAATTGACAGAGAAAATCTGTTTGCGTGGGATGAGAGGGTAACAAGGGGACATGGAATGAAACTAAAGAAGCCAAGCTGCTTGAAGGACATCAAGAAATATAGTTTTCCTTATAGATGCATAGACCTGTGGAATAGCCTGGACAAAGAGATCGTCCAGTCTAAAAACTTAAATGAGTTTAAAGCAAAATTTGACTTATTGAGAAACAGAGACGGGACCCCATGAGCATAGCTCATTTCATGTATATCACAATTAGGTAAATACACACACAAATAAAAACATGCACACACACACAAACAAACAAAAACATGCACACACACAAACAAACAAACAAATACACATACACACACACAAACACAAACAACAAATAAAACACACACATACAGACATGTACGGACGCAAGCACCCGATGCATGAGGCCTGGTATGGCCGTTGTCAACGTTTTTTATTGTCAGCGTTATAATGCATTAACTTCTTGCTACAGCATTCATAGTTATATTATATACTTTTTACATGTCCTACAGTTTTGTTTGTGTATTAGTAATGTGACTATGAGTGTAATGTATGAGGTTAGCTTGAGATGTAACTGCCAGTTAAGAATGACCAGTGGGGGGTTCGGTGGGATAGGGGTGTGTGGGAGGGTAGGGAGCTGGGGTAGCTCGTTTTGTCACCCCCTCCCGTTTTCCCTGGGTATACAGTGGTACAAAGGGGGCACCCCTGAGCAGAAATTACTGATCGCAAGTGTGCCTGTAATGAAATTAAAAAAATGACTGGTGTCTGGAGTGATTCTCTCCCAGCATATATTGTCCGTTGCTTCCGAAATATGACTGGTGTCTGGAGTGATTCTCTCCCAGCAGATATTGTCCGTTGCTTCCGAAATATGACTGGTGTCTGGAGTGATTCTCTCCCAGCAGATACTGTCCGTTGCTTCCGAAATCCGTTGATTCGGGGTCCGTAGCACTGAGGGTCAACTGTACAGTATTTTGGATTATGAGTCCATGTTACTGCCCTCCATCATAAGACCCTAGGATAATCATGGCAATATGTGAAATACAATTTGTGAATAAGAAATGTGTAACAGAATCAATAGTATATTTTAGCAACAGGTTTCCTTCACGTGTATGTGGGGGGGGGGGGAGTGTGCTACTCCCACCTCATCAATGAGCTGAGTGTTCTGGGTGAGACAGAAGGTTTGCACCTGCTTGCTCTCATTTGCCCTCACTTACTTCACTGTACAGTAGAGTGTAGTGTCATGACCAATCAGGAGGCACATTTCAGGTTTTGCGCAACTGACGGGTTTAACCTGATAGCTGCTACATACATCATATGAAGAATAACGTGCGACTGCTGTGTACATCATATGATCTTTTTTTCTTTTTTTTTTTGGGGGGGGGGGGGGGGGGGCACGCTGCATTTTTCACTCAAATGTCCACAAATAGCATACCACGACCAAACTAAGGAAAATAATGAACTCATATCTGGTTTTCCTTTTGTTTTCCCTGCACTCTTTCATTTATAAGAGCAAAAATTATTTTTGAGGGGAAAAAAAAATCCCATTTTTTTTTGTGCATGGGGGGTTCAACCACGAAACCTAATGCCACAGTTAACGGGTTAAATTAAAAAATGAACCCCCAAATTATCTGCCACACATGGAATACCTCATTTCCTACATGTAAATATGTACAAAAATCACACTGTGGCCGTTACTTTAGAGTGCTTTACACAATTAGATTTGGGTGAAATTGACCCATATATTATCTGTCTGACCAGAAAACTGTGAAACAATGAATAAAATGAACTTTTGGAAGTGTCTAGAACCATATTTGATGTCCAGAAAAATAATTAAACCTGTGAGAATGCAGTGTATTTTTTATTTCAAGATTTTGCTAAGGCATTTAGAAGTAGGTGGAATTCAATTTCCTTTGACTTTCTCATGTCTGTTCTCATGTTTTTTTGTTATCTTTCATGCTGAAAATATATTTTTACTTGATGCCCTCTCACATGACTTCAGAAATGGACTCCCATGGGATATGTTGTATGCTGATGATTTGGTGTTGATTAGAGATTGAAAGGGAGGTGGAGGAAAGATTTAGGAAATGAAGGGATAGTATGGGGCACAAGGGCTTAAGAGTAAATGTAGATAAAACAAAAGTGATGGTATCAAGGGCTGGTGGTGGTACTGTATAGAAGAGGGAGAGTGGCCATGTGTGATTTCCCACAAGGGCAAGGGAAGTAATTCCATCCTATGCAGTGTCTGTGGTAAGTGGGTACATAAGAGATGCAGTGGCATTAGAGGTAGACTGCGAGATAATGCTGATTTCATGTGTGGAGTGTGTCGGAGAGAGCAGGTGGAGATTGTCAGATGTGAAAGGATTGAACTTGTTGATGAGTCTCTGGAGTGTGTGGAAAAGTTTTGTTATTTAGGAGACATGTTATGTGCTGGAGGTGGGGCTGGAGCTACCTCTGTGGCTAGAGTGGGGAGTGGTTGGAAGAAGCTCAGGGAGCTGTTGCCTCTCCTGACACTGAGAGGGCTCTCCCTCTGTGCTAAGGGATCTTCGTATGCAGCATGTGCTAGAAGTGTAATGCTGTATGGTTGTGAAACCTGGGCAGTAATGGAAGAGGATATTCGCAGGCTCAAATGTACAAAAATGACAATGATTAGGTGGATGTGCTTACGTCCCTGAGTGTGAGACCTGGGGGAGCTATGTTAACCCGTCACATCCCAGTCGATTTTCCACCACTGACCCCCCCCCCCCAACCCCGACCGATTTTGGATTCCCCCCCCTCAAACCTCCGCTTTCAGTGAGAAACATCGAAAATTCATCAAGAAATCACCCACCTGAGCTTATAAATGTTCCTACAGGTGAAAGTACCCTCACTTTTCCATGCTCTATGAGGGTACCTGGCTTCAAAGAAACTGAACTATGGGAGGAGTAACTAATCAAGCCACTTTAAATTATGTATTTATTTATTTATTTGGTACGAATTTATATGTAGTACAAGAGTATATTGGTTTTCACACAAAAATTTAGGTGATATAGTTCACTCACCAAAAACATAAACATATGACACCTTCCTTTACGACATTACCACTTCATCACTTCTGTTTGTTTCTTCCTCTAGCTTGTTTCTTCCTTTGTCCTCCACCTCAGGAATCACTCACCATTAATTTCGTCACTGGAGAGACCATGGCATGACGTCTTTACTGGCCAGGTCACTGTTAACAGGTAAGCTGCCGAGAATATGGCGTGTGGGGGGGAGGGGGGTCAGGTGGGGCCAGGCAGTATCCCCGCCTGACAGCAGGTAGAGGAAGGCCTCCCACATAGGCCTACCAAAAATCACCTGTGAAACTTGAAAAATGTGCAAATGACGGACCTTGCAATTACATCACGTATGGGTATGTTGTCGGGTGTCACCGTGACAAAACGTGGCAACGTACCCATACGTCGACGGGATGCCTCGGGTTAACGATGAAAGAGTTGAGGGGTAGGATGGGACTGGAGTGTATTGGTGCTGTGATGAGGAGAGGTAGATTAAGATGGTTTGGGCGTGTGGAGAGGATGGGGGATGATAACTTGGTGAAGAAAGTGAGAAGTGTTAATGTTTGGGGTTGGGTTGCAAGAGGCAGACTGAAAAAGACTGGGACAAAGTCACTGAGTGTGACCTCAGGGATGAGGGACTGAATAGGGAAGCTGCCAGAGATCAAGCAGCATGGAGAGCTGCCACTAGGTGACCAAAGCCGCTGCATGCAAACATGTTGGAGCCTTCAAAAACGAAACGAAACGAAATGAAGTGTTTGTGCGATGACACTAAATTTTACTGTTAAAATGAGCAACCAAAGAACACAAGCAACTGCCAAAAACATTGGCTTTGGTTCTTCACTATCAGATCGTCCTCTCTCTGAACTTCAAACCTGCCTACATGTTACAAACATTTCCTCTTCTTGACGGATAACAAATATACAAACAACAGGAGTGTTGATCCAGACTTAGAACAAATACAGTAATCCCTCGATTATCCGACATGAGAGAGCCAAAGGCATAACTGTATACGGGCAATGTCCACACAAATAAGCAAACACAGCTGCACACCTTCTCTTTCTCACTGAGACTCAGCTGTCTGAGGCAACTGACAGCAAACCCTTTTCTGTATCCTCCTACTTTCTCTATTCTCGTTTCAAAGCCAAAGGTGGCTGTTGCGTATACGTACGCAACGATCTATCTTGCTCTCGTGTTCCTGAACTTGATTCTTCTGAATTCTCTGCTCTCTGGCTTCGGCTTTCCTGTCATTCTCTGACTAAATATATCTGTGCTGTTTACTTATCTCCTAATTCTACTGACTATCAAAAATTCTTTGACTATCTTACTTCTACGATGGAACACATTCTATCCATTTCTCCTTTCTCTGAAATCTCCATTCTAGGAGATTTCAATGTTCACCACCACCTTTGGCTCTCCTCTCCTTTAACTGATNGCTCTGTAGCTATTTCTTCTACTGATAAAGCAGATCTCTTTGCTCAGACTTTCTCCTCCAATTCCACCTTAGACGATTCCGGTGCTATTCCTCCATCACTTCCCCCCTCTGACTTCCTATTGTCTGACATTAAAATTTCTTCAGCTGATGTGTTCTCTGCCATTACTGGCCTCAATACTAAAAAGGCATACGGTCCTGATGGAGTCCCTCCTGTTGTCCTCAAAAACTGTGCTTCTGTGCTTACACCCTGCCTAGGTAAACTCTTTCGCCTTTGTCTCTCAACTTGTACCTTTCCTTCTTGCTGGAAGTTTGCTCTCATTCAGCCAGTCCCAAAGAAGGGTGACCATTCCCAACCCTCTAACTATCGTCCAATTGCTTTAACATCCTGCGTATCAAAAGTTTTCGAGTCAATTCTTAACAGAAAAATTTTAAAGCACCTTTCCTGTCACAGCCTTCTTTCTGATCGTCAGTATGGGTTCCGTCAGGGACGCTCCACTGGCGATCTTCTCACCTGCCTTTCAGACTCTTGGTCATCCTCCCTTCGGGACTTTGGCGAAAGCTTTGTCATTGCACTTGACATCTCAAAGGCTTTCGATCGAGTCTGGCATAAATCTTTAATTTCCAAACTGCCCTCCTACGGTTTCTATCCTTCTATCAGTGCCTTCATCTCTAGCTTCCTTTCTGGTCGTTCTATAGCTGCTGTTGTAGACGGCCATCGTTCCTCTCCTAGACCTATCAACAGTGGTGTTCCTCAGGGTTCTGTCCTATCACCTACTCTCTTCCTTTTATTCATCAATGACCTTCTAAGCTGTACATCTAACCCTATCCACTCATATGCTGATGATTCCACCCTTCACCTTTCCATTCGGTTCCCGCAACGTCCATCTCAGCAGTTGCTTCAACAAAAGAGGGATGAGGCTATGGCACACCTAATGTCTGATTTGGCTCGTATCTCTGACTGGGGTAAAAATAATCTTGTTATTTTCAATGCATCAAAAACTCAGTTTTTACACTTATCAACCCGACAAAATCTTCCTCAGGATTACCCACTAATGTTTAATAATGAACAGTTATGTCCTGCATCATCCTTGAACATGCTTGGGGTTTCATTCTCTCAGGATTTGTCTTGGAAAGAACATATTACATCTCTTGTGAAATCTGCTTCCAAGAGATTAGGTGTGCTAAGCCGATTCCGTACTTTCTTTACCCTTGCACAGTTGTTGACCTTGTACACGGGTTTTATTCGCCCGTGTATGGAGTACAACTCTCATGTGTGGGGAGGCTCTCCACATGCAGCTCTTCTCAATAGGGTGGAGTCAAAGGCTTTTCGTCTCATTAACTCTCCTCCTCTTACTGATTCCCTTCAACCATTGTCTCTTCGCCGCGCTGTTGCATCTTTATCTCTCTTCTATCGCTACTTCAATGGTCACTGTTCCTCTGAACTGTCTGCTTGCATCCCTCCACCTCTACGACGGGCACGTAGTACCCGTCTAGCAATAAACTCTCATCCCTTTTCTGTCCAACTCTCTAATGCAAGAGTTAACCGTTACTCCCAGTCTTTTATTTATGCAACTGGTCAACTCTGGAACTGCCTTCCTATGTCTGTATTTCCTACTTCCTATGATCTCCAGTCTTTCAAACGCAGTGTGTCCAGGCATCTCGAATTGAACGGATCTTGAATTTGGCTCTCTTTTGTACTGTTTTTGTTTTTTCTTGGAAGGAACAGTATGCAGGCCCGTGGCCTTTGGTTCCTTCTTCCATGCATAAAAAAAAAAAAAAAAAAAAAAAAAAAAAAAAACATCCTCCAACCTTACTTCAACACACTACTTGAATGGTTCACCACAAACAGGCTCAAAATAGCCCCAGCCAAATTTACAGTGACCTTTCTCACAAACTGGACAGCAGAACATAGTCACATTCCACACCTCACCATAAACAACACTCCCCTAACACACACATACACACAAACAAAAGCCTTGGTGTAACATACAACACATCAATGGCATTTAAGCAACACATCACAAAAATTAAAAATTAAAAAACACCAAGACTCAATGCCTTGAGGTCACTTGCCCGTACAACATTTGGACACAACAAAGAAACCACCACCACAGTATACAAACAATACAATATATACGTTCAGTGATGAATTACGCAAGCCATGCTTGGGCCCCTAACTTCACTAAAACACACTACAACACTCTACAGACCACACAGAACAAGGCCTTAAAAATAATCATTGGCTGCCCAGCTACTAAACCCACAGACCACCTACATCAAGAAACCAAAGTCCTCAAAGTCAGGGATCATCTAGATATGAGAGGCACCCAAATTCTCACTGCAGCATCCACAAACCCACAACATCCACTACACTATATGGCAGCATATCCACACACGCCAAGGAACATTAAAACAACACCCTGCACACGATATCATACACAAATACTGTCATCTCTACCCCCTCGCCCGCCTCAGACCAGCTTCCAGAAGCATATCCATATTCAGATCACTTGCCACTCCGTTCAGTCACTTGAAGACAACACACAGCTGCATGCACAGCTTCCTAATATCCACCCTTCTGAATCCTATCTCCCTCGTGAGGACAGGGCCCACCTGCCCAGGTTGAGATGTGGGCATCATCCAGCCCTCTTAAGTTACTAGAAGAGGCTAGATGATTCTGTCGCTGATGCCTGTCCTAAATGTAATACAGCATCCCATACTATTAAGCACATTATGGAAGACTGCATTGCACACAATCACCTACACCAACAACACAACACACACTCCTTGAGAGCTCTGTGGGAAAGCCCGGTCTCAGCCATGGCCTTCCTTAGGGACTCAGGGCTGTTTGGCCAAACTTCCTAGGCAACAACTACTACTACTACTACTACTACTACTACTACTACTACTATAGGCAATGTCCAGATAGGAAGCAATACCCTTTACTGCACCCATACCCTACCTATACCCAGCTTCTGCAGTCTTTTGGCTGTTTTTAGACATCAAAACACACATTGGAATAGGCAATATAAACCTTAAAAAAAAAAAAAAAAAAGCACAGTGCCCCTCCTAATTTTGGCAGTGTTCTGCAGTCTTTCGGCTCCTTTTAGACATCAAAACACATTGCAATATGCAATAAATTGTAATCCTTAAAACTATGAAAACACCAAAAAAAAAAACAACAACAATCTGTATGCACAGTACCCCTCCTAATTTTGGCATTGTTCTGTGGTCTTTTGGCGGTTTTAAGACATCAAAACAAACAATGCAATATACAATGGGGACGTCATCACATGTGAAAACACCACAGAGGAATATTAAGGCCTGAAGAAGGTAGGGCACCACCAGAAAATGCAACAGTGGAAGCTGCCATTGTTTAACCTTAGCAAAGCATGCCCACAAGCAGGGAGAGAAAAGCGGGAGCTGAGGTGCAATAGCGCTGGGGAGTGTATGGCATTGCCGTGTCTATACTCATACTTGGCTATGAGAGTGCAAGCAAAAGCCACACTGACCTACAAGCGCAAAGGTCCTTTTCGCTCGCCCAGCCAAATGACGTAACGTGGCAGAAATGCTGGGTCCCCAAACATCATGGGGCAAAGGAGTGGCTGAGCAATCCAGACAGTGATGCAACTTTGACCATTCAGTAAGGGGGCAGATGGCAGTGCACGGCTGGGATTTTCTCACTAATCCATGAGGCTGGGGGATTTTGACCATTCAGTAGGGAAAAGGACAGCCATTCTCACTCAGCTCATGGGTTACGCTCTGTCTTCCTCACACGCTGCTGAAATGTTACCAGTGACTGGGGTGGCCAGGGGATTCTGACCACTCAGTAGGGAGCCAGACAGCCATTCTCGCTCAGCTTGTGGGTTATGTCTATTTCCCTCACACGCTGCCGGTATGTTTACGGTAATCGGGGTGACCGGGGGATTTCGACCATTCGGTAGAGAGCTGGACAGCCTTGTTTGCTCTGCTTGTGGGTTATGGTATACTACCCACATGTGGACAGAAAGGCCAGTAAGCCACCCAATGGACTTTCTGGATTTTGTAGGCTGGCTGACCGGCCACCAAAGCCAGAACTTTTATGTCCAGTTACAGACAAATAAATCAGAATACAGACCTAATACAGCCAAGGCCTAACGTGCATACATGGAGCATGACTGGATATGGAGCGTCAGGATAACTGAGGGATTACTGTAGTTACTAGCCTCTGGAGACGTGCAAACATTCCAACACAGTAAACAAAAAATGTGAAAACGAAGCTCTTTCGTTTGATGGAAGAAGGCTCACACGCATCGAAACAAGGTATGCAGGCAGTAAAAACTAAGAAATTTAAAAAAAAATGCAATCATTTGTTTGATATGGCTGCATGCCAGTGTGATGATCTGTCCGAATGTCACTAAGAAAAGAAGAAGAAAGTTCCATGACGAAAGCATGCCTTTTAAATCAGCCAGAGAACCATGCGGAATATTCAAATCTGTGGAGTAGATTGGAAGATGACCAACATCATGAAGGGAAGGAAGGCATGAGAGGATCAGATGCAAGAAAGAAAAGAAGAGCAGAGAGAAAAAAAGAAAAAGAGAAAAGTAGTATCCTATTCAGATGTGGTTGAATTAACTCCAGCAGAATCAGCCCCCCTGTGGCTGGGGGGACACAATCTGGCCACACTATGGGGTGGTACTACTACTCTGCGGCCAGGTTGTGTTAGGAAGAATTCCGCCACCGTATTCCTTGCATGTCATAAAAGGCAACTAAAAGGGGTGGGGTGAGGGGACTAGGGACCCCCTCCTCTGTTTTTCAGTTCCTAAAAAGAGACAGGCCAGAGAAAGGGATGGGGGATTGAGTTATCCCCATACCCTGAAGGCTGGGTCTATGAATGTGCGTGGATGTAGTACGATTGAGGCTAAAAGGGAGGAGATTGGGAAACTGTTTGTGAGAAGAAAGTTGGATGTGTCAGATTTAAGTGAAACAAAGATGAAAGGGAAAGGTGAGTCTACATTTGGAAGTGTGAATGGAAGATTGTCAGGTGTTGATAGAGGAAGGGCAAGAGAAGGTGTGGCCTTGTTAGTGAGCCCGGAAGTACAGCAGTGTGTGATTGAATGGAAGGAGGTGTCATCGAGACTGATGTGGGTGATAGCGAAATTTGAATGTGAGTTGTGGGTATTAGTGAGTGCATATGGGCCTGGTAGTGAAAGGGATGAAGAAGAGAAGGAGTCTTTCTGGAATGATATTGATGAGTGTTTGCAGAGCTTTGAAGCAAATGTGAATGTGGTAATGATGGGGGATCTGAATGCTAGAGTGGGAAATGTAGCAGTTGAAGGTGTAGTTGGTATGCATGGTGTGCCTGGAAGAAATGAAAATGGGGAACGAATGATAGGTGTGTGCGTTGAGCGAGAGATGGTGATTGGGAATACCTTGTTTGAGAAGAAAGATATTTATAAGTATACATGGGTGAGACAGGAGGGTGGAAGGGTTGTTGACAGAGCATTGATGGACTATGTGGGTGTCCAGTAATGTAATAGGAAGATTGTTGGATGTGAGAGTTTTGAGAGGGGAGGGTGGAGGTATGTCTGACCACTACCTGGTGGAGGGAAAGTTGAGAGTAGGTAAGAGATGGGCGAGAGCTAGGAGAGTTAGGTGTGGCAGGGAGGTTTTGAAAGTGAGTGAGTTGAATAAGAGAGAGAAAATAATAGCATATCAGGAGAAATTGAGAGAGAAGTTGAATGCAGTGAAAGATCAGGATAGTGGCAGTGTAGAGGAGGAATGGCAGTTGTTTAAGAGTGCTGTGGTGGGGCATGCGGAAGAGGTGTGTGGTGTGAGACGAGTGGGTGGTGGTGTAAGAAAGGGAAGTGAATGGTGGTGCGAGGAAGTAAGTATGGCTGTGGGTGAGAAGAGACATGCATATGAAGTGTGGCTGCAGAGGAAGGATGAGGTGTCATGAGAGAGGTATAAGGAAAAGAGGAATAGGGCGAGAAGGGTTGTGCGTGATGCTAAAGTGGCAGCAGATGAGAGGTGGGGTAGGCAGTTGACTGAGAATTTTCAAGAGAATAAGATAATGTTTTGGAAGGAGGTGAAAAGGGTGTGAAAGGGAGAGTCTGGGAAGGAGGAGTGAGTAAAAGCAGAGGATGGAAGGATGTTAATTGAGATGGATGCAGTAAAGAAGAGATGGGTGGAGTATTTTGAAAGATTGTTAAATGTAGAGGAGGAAAGGGAGGCTGAGATTGTGGCAGATGGAAGGGTGCAAGGAATAGATGTGTTGAGAGAGTTGAATGAATCTTTGATCACGATGGAGGAAGTGCAAGAGGCAGTAAAGCAGAGGAAAACAGGGAAAGCTGCAGGTATGGATGGGTGTGCTGTGGAATGCCTGAAAGGTGGTGGAGTGACTATTGTTGACTGGTTAGTAAGATTGTTGATTGTGTGCTTTGTGCAAGGTATGGTGCCAGTTGACTGGGCAACTGCTTGTGTGGTCCCATCGTATAAAGGTAAGGGTGATAAGTATGAATTTACAGTCGCCCAAAGAAGTGATGACTCGCTTTCTTTAAGTTTTGGACAAAACTCCCTGGGTGGCTCAGTGGGTTAGAGCGCTCCGCTCTGGCTGTAGGGTCGGAGGATCGAATCCACCCAAGGGTCATTGGTAGACATCAGGACGGGCATCCGGTCATAAAATGCTACACGCTCCAATCCAAAAAGGCCGACGCATGCAAGCATGTTGCAGCCTTCAAAAACGAAACGAAACGAAAACTCTGGGGTCTGGCAATGTTTATTTAGGAGACGGAAACAGTCTTTGCCTGCCCTGGAAACATTATTTATGGTGTAAAACAAATTAATCTTGCGAAAATACTTGTTAAGTTTAGCCTTTGTTTTTTCTTTTTTTTATAGATCAATAAAAAAATAAATAAATAATGACATCTGGCACGTTTTCACGACTCATGCCAGCAGTTACCAATGAGGCGATTTTCCCGCTAAATTTAGAGATTTCAAAAGCAGTCTAGCTGGTATAAAATTATTACATTTCTCTAGCTCTTTTTTTTTTCAGGTCTTGCTCATTTTTTTTTTTAAGGTCTTGCCCATTTTTTTTTTCGTTAATTTCCCTCAGTCTGGCGGGTTTTTACCGCATCTGAGACTAATTTAGCGGATTTCAATAATTTTTCCTTTGGCAACAGTGCACGGCAGGCCTTCCGTCAGTCATTACCACGGCAGGAGAGGGAGAGGTTGTCTCAATCTTTGTCACAGTTTCCCCCCCCCCACTCCCCCTTATTTTTAATATAATGTTTTTGGTTTTATCTTCATTGTCGCATTCATGCTTTTCACTATCAACCTCTCCCTCTTTAGTTCTTCCATGCAACTGCCCTACATGTTTTATAACACGTTGGAATTTCGTGTGAATAAAAATGACCAGTTTTCCACTCATGATTGCACTGGTTTCACTAACGTCACTGAATGCCGGCAGATTAATTTGCTTCTTGATAGCAACACAAGTGGTAAGTAGTTGTTCTTGGGCACACATATTAATCCGTCTGTCTTGGTCTTGTGCTACGAGGGGCTTCAGTAGCAAATTTCCAATGTTCTACCTCTATATCGCTTATCTATCTGTTAACTGTTAAGGTGCCAGTATATCTGTCTTACTTGATTATTTGCTAAATAAAGAGCAATAATCTGCTTGCACCGATAGGCTGTAGTTTCTTGTTGATCAATCTTGCTTTCAGGCTTTCAGCACTTACGGGTTTACCCGCGTGAATATCATCCCGCATAGACAATTAAATGTGGATAATAATATATCTTTAGATGTTTATTTTTCTGATTTGATGACACTAATAATTTCGAAATTACGATTATCTGCGGGTTTTATTTTATGGGACATATTTCCTTCAGTATTGTTGATTTTGAATGGAAAATAAGTATTACGAGAGTTTCTCCGCATTTTAACCCTGAAACCGTTGAGCGATAGGGAGTGCGTTTCACATTCTTTCGTACTGCTAAGCCTCAACTTTAGTGTATTGTGGTTTCCTCTTCCGTAATGCAAGATATACACAGTACAAATGCTAATATATTACTTTTTGGTGTTGTTTACCCAAATACTGTTCTTTCTGGTGTGCAATATAGAAAATATAACATGGCTGTGACAGTTGCCAGATACCACCTTCTGAGCGAAAGGTACTGGGAATCGGGACATCACTTTTTTGGGCGATTGTACTAAGTCTGTTGAGTGTTGTAGGTAAGGTGTATGGTAGAGTGTTAATTAAGAGAGTCAGAGAAGGTACAGAGGGAGTGACTGGTGATGAGCAGTGTGGCTTTAGGAGAGGGAGGGGATGTGTGGATCAGGTGTTTGCTGTGAGACAGGTGTGTGAAAAGTATTTAGCGAAAGGTAAGGATGTGTTTTGGGCATTCATGGATTTAGAGAAAGCATATGATAGAGCTGATAGGGAGGCTTTGTGGAATGTTTTAAGATTGTATGGGCTTGATGGCAGGTTACTAAAAGGAGTGAAAAGTTTTTATGTAAATAGTAGAGCGTGTGTCAGAGTGGAAAATACTGTGAGTGACTGGTTTCCCATGAGAGCGGGGCTGCGGCAGGGATGTGTGATGTCGCCTTGGTTGTTAATATTTATATGGATGGTGTTGTAAGGGAGGTGAATGCAAGAGTGTTAGGTGGAGGACTGAGTCTGGTGAAGTGGAATCTGAAGCAGCTGCTATTTGCGGATGATATTGCACTGGTGGCTGATTCAGAGGAGATATTGAGACACTTGGTAGAGGAGTTTGGAAGGGTGTGTGAAAGGAGGAAACTGAAAATAAATGAGAATAAGAGTAAAGTGATGAAGTGTACAAGGTTGGTAGATGGTAGGAGGATGAATATAGTTTTGAATGGTGAGTTGCTTGAGGAGGTTGAGTGTTTTAAGTATTTAGGGTCAAATGTTGCTGTGGATGGAAGAATAGATGCAGAAGCGAAGTTTAGAATGAATGAAGTTGGAAAGGTGCTGGGAGGAATGAAAAAAGTGTTTAGATGTCGTTCACTCAGAATGGATGTGAAGAGAAGGCTGTATGAGGGTATTGTGGTACCGACTGCATTATATGGGGCTGAAACATGGAATATGGGTGTAGTAGAGAGGAAAAGTTTGAATGTAATGGAGATGAGGTGTCTGAGGAGTGTGTGTGGAGTGACGCGTATGGATCGAGTGAGAAATGATGAAGTGCGAAGGAGAACTGGAATTGTTCAGGAGATGGCTGATCGAGTTGAGCAGAGGGTGTTGCGATGGTTTGGGCATATGGAGAGAATGGAAAATGAGCGATTGGTGAAAAAGATAACTAGATCTGATGTGAGAGGTGTAAGGCTGAGAGGAAGACCACGAATAGGATGGATAGACAGTGTGAAGAGAGCATTGGATGCGAGAGGGTTGTCTGTTGAGCAAGGAAGGGTGGCTGTGCGTGATAGAAATGAATGGAGGGAAATTGGGAATGAATAAATGATGACACAGCCCTGAGGGGATATTCTCCTGCATTTTGTTTGATCAGCTGATCAGGTCAGGTACAGGTAAGGGGATGGGTCCATTATGATGTGGCAGGGGTAAACCAGCTTTGCTGTCGGGCCCTGCTGCAGATGTCACTGACTGCACTGTGTGGTTGACCCTCGTGCGGTGTGGTACGGTGAGGATCTGTCCCTTCTCCCCTTTGGGGCTAAGATGCGAATGAATGTGTATGAGTGGATGAGTATATTGGTAGTGTGTTGACCAGTCTCGGCTACCTCCCTTTTCTTGGGGGAAGCAGCCTAGGTATATAGATAGATAGATAGAATCAGCCTCAAGTGAAGAAAGTTTTGATAAGTGGATCGGTGATATTTCCATGCAGAGACACAGGAACATTACATGAATTCCCACTTTAGCTTTGGAAGCAGATCAGTATTGTGTGTTGAATAGGGCTGCAGCAGCTACTGGTACTGTTACATTAGTTGACTAAGACATCATTAGTTCTGGAGATCACAGAAATGAAATCAGCCATCACAATGTATGGAGAGCACAACAGAAAGTAAGGAGGGATCTAAGGGAAGCAGCAAACTACCAGGATGTGGAAATCGCTGCTCTATTTTCGATGGACGGACAGACACGACATTAGTCATGGAGAAAAAGAGGAACAAGAGGTATTGGACAAAGGAAATTGAAGACCACTATGTGCTAGTTGGAGAACTTGGAACCCTCTGTCTAGATCATCTGACACTGAAACAAGCAACTGGCACTGCCACTGCGGAAGGATTTCAGAATTTGCTTGAAGAAATGAATATTGCAGATGTGTTATTTGCAGTGAAAGCCGATGGGACAGCCACAAACGCGGGACGGAAAAAAGGAACCATTCACCAGCCAGAGCACCAACTGGGTCGTCGTATGGTTCATCTGCAGTCTGCATTTAAATGAACTCCCACTTTGCCACTTGTACAAGAAACTCATTGGTCCAACTGGAAGTGCAACACAATGGAGAAGTCCAACTGGCAAAGCTACAGCTAAGTGTGAGAGTCTGCCACTTTCCAGTACAGGTCTCCCTCGTTTTATGATCAGCATGCATTCCTAGAAAGGCAATCGTATTCCGAAATATCGTATAGCGAGCTTAAGGTTTAATAAGAAAAATAGGGATGTGTCCCTGGACTCGTATATAAGAAACCCAACACCCATACAAGTGATCTATCTATCTATCTATAGCCCAACGCCCTAATCCCGCAAAAGGGTGGCCACAGACAAAACACCTCCAAGTTGCTCTGTCACCCACCATTAGCCTCCAGCTCACTCCCACCTCCCTCATATACCTCTCAACTCCATCCCTCCACCTCACTCTCGGCCTTCCCCTCCCTCTCCCTCCCTCCACCCCACCTGCATACACCCTCTTAGTCGGTTTCATTCTCCATTCTCTCCACAAGTCCAAACCACCTCAGTGTATTTCTCCTAATCTTCTCAACCACATCCACATCCACCCCATAACATTCCTTCACTTCTTCATTCGTCAACCTGTCCCTCCATGTCACTCCACATACTCCTCTCAAGTAACTCATTTCCACTGCTCTCACTCTTGACTTGTTACCCTCTAGCAAGGTCCATGCCTCGCTTCCATACGTCAGGGTAGGGATCACGATACTATCATGCAGTGACTTCTTGACTTCCGTACTCACCTCCCTACTTCTCATCACCGCTTTCAATGAACCAACAACCTTCCTTCCCTGCTGTACCCTTTTAAGTATTTCATCCCCAAAACTTCCATCCTTACTCACCACACTGCCCAAGTACTTGAATGCACTCACATTCTCCATATCCTCACCAACCAACCTCACTGTGCATTCTGTGACTTCATTCCTCTTAAAAACCATAACTTTACTCTTGTTCACATTGACTTTCAGATTCCTCTTCTTACACACTGTCCCAAATTCATTCACCAAACCTTGCAACTCCCCTTCATCTTCACTTAACTATTAGAAGGCAAACTACACTAACCGGCCTCACAACTCGAACTGCCCGGGCCCCCGGCTGCACACCACAGGACCCTTCTGGTGTCGTCATCACTCATGACGTAACAGGTGTGTGTGTGCGCGCACACACTAACAGCAATATGCACTAACACTCTCGTCCTCTCTTCTTATTTTGACAAAAGATTCCAAGGATGAAGCTGGATGGTCTATTGGCGTCTGATACACACTATGTATCCAATACATAGACTTTTGTGTGAGTACCATCAACATCCGATATGCACTATGCATCCAATACATAGACTTTACTTTAATTACTATCAAGACCCAGTCTATGGCCACATACAGATATGTGATGTCTCTTGAAGTATTAAAATCCTTCTAGTCTTGGCTGACTGCTGCACGCAGCCGCTTGGTCGAGGCACCTTTCTTGGTGAGACAATCAGCCAGTTGTTGTAATGTATCCACCCAAGATACTTCATCAATCTCCCCTCGCTCCAACATGCCTTGTAATACAGCAATATCAATGCACAATCACCTGTCTTCTACGCTCCTACAGGAGTAAAGGGCATCCACCGGACTCTTGTTGTTGATGAAACACTTTATTTTGATCTTTCCACATCCAGAAACCTCATGCAATATGTTGGTGAGATATACAGCAGTCTCAGCACATTCACGCAGTGCCAACGTCTCAGCAGATAAGGTAGATTTGACGACCCTCCTGATCTTTCTTGTCTGCCAGAATACAGGACATCTTGCCTCACTAGCATCTCGTAGGAAGATCACAAAACCTCCCTGAGATCCACTGCCTACAAGGTTGGCAAATGAGGCATCCGAAAAGCACTCTATATGACAGTCCTCGATCGGCCCCATTCTTAGAATGTATAGCTTCATGTTGTAGGTCTTCACCTTTGAGATCACCTTATTGAGTCTAAGCAAATCCACTAGGTAGATCGGTTGCTAGTCACACTCAACTCACACACATCAAAGGCAATATCTGGCCGAGTGAGTGTGACAATCCAGTTGAGTTGCCCAATTAATGCTCGATACTCTGTTTTCTCAGACGCGGACAGCTCTCCTGATTTTACTGCTGCACGATGTCTACTCAGAGTGACTGGTTTCAAAGATGAAGCATACTGGAATTGGTCGAGCGTTATGCTGCCTTCGATGTTGGAGATGACATTGAGACCAACGTATTTGAAGGCTTTTGATTCTGAACCGCCGATGACGAATATTTGACTCAATCGGTTTATCACTTGCTGCTAGAACTCATGTGTACCAGCCAAAAGGCAGTTGTCGACATAAATGCATACAATGCCTTCGACTTTGCCACTATTGCTCCAAGAGAACAGTGCTGAATCCAGTGATGACACTTTAGCTCCGAGACTCAACAATTGACCTTTTACACGCAGATACTAATGCCTAGCAGCATCACAAAGGCCGTAAAGAGTGTTCTTTAGTCTCCATAACTTACCATTTGCATATTCAGGCGGAGGACGTAAATGAACAACTCTCTCAATGTCGTTACCTTACAAGTAGGCAGCTTTCACGTCCATAGTGTGGCAATCCCACTGGTTGGTGGAGGCCAAAGAAAGTGCCAAACGCACTGCTTGTTTTGAACAAGTAGGTGAGTTTTTTCAGAAATCCACTGTGTCTTCCTCAAATCCTCTGGCGACTAAGCGAGCTAAAATTTAACAATAGGCTTTCCATTTTTCAGTTTTTCCGTCACAACCCATCGAACCGTTATGGCACATTGCCCAACATCATCTATTTCCTCATACACATCATTATTTTGCCAGTTTGTAATTTCATTTTCCTTAGCGCATAATACGGCCTCAGAGTTGAAAAGAACAAGCATTTCTGCGTCATCATCAACCACTTCCCATTTGCTAAAATCCTTCAGCAAATCTATCCAATCAATACTGCCGTCAGAGTCCCACTTCAAATTGTAGCAGTGTTTGTACTTTCCAGTGGCTTTACCTACATGACTCTCAATCTTTCCAGACACCAACTCTCCACTTTCTAAATGTATTCCCTTCATACGTTGACCAACAGAAACTTTGGGAGGCTGATTAACCGGAATAGAAACTGTGGGACGCTCATCAATCGGAACCACACCATCTTCCGACTCGTCATCTGGTGGATAGTCATTCAACACTTGCGAAGAATCGTCATTAGGCTTCTCCTGGACAACATTGTTCTTCTCATCACTACTGACACCACCTTCAACTGTAGTATCTTGCTCTGGCGCAAGCGCTAGACGACACACATGCACTTGCACATAGACACCGCCGTGTCTCACCAGAATTTGTTTCCCTTCTCTGTCTATTACAATTCCAGGACTGTGCCACTCATGACTGTCATTTCATTTGTAGAAGACTTCATCTCCATTTCGGATGTAGTTTAAGTCACTCGAACATACGTTGTGCCGCAGAGCCCCAGCCAAACGTTCATCTGATTCAGTCTTTATAAACTCTTGTCTTGCTAAATGAAGAGCGTTCAAGCTGTCTCTCACAATGGTGATGAAGGTTCCAAGGCTGGATGTTCATTTGCGTACACATTAGGCAGGCCAGGGTTTTGACCAAAAACAAGTTGGTTAGGAGAAAAGCCTGCGTAGTTGGTGAGAGCATTTCTTGCCGATACTGCCCATGCCAAGGCCACATCCAATTCACGCTGGCTATCAGCCATTATCTTCCTAACAATGTCACCAACGACTGCATTTTGATGCTCACAGACTCCGTTGCTCCATGGACTCTCTGCAGACGTTGTCATGATCTTGATATTGAAGACCTCTCCCAATAATCGCATTTCCGCATTGTTGAATTCACAACCATTGTCTGTAAGAATTTTTCCAGGTGCGCCAAACACAACAATCCAGCTCCGAAATATCCCTTTGATAATGATGGGCGCACACTTGTCCGCGATTACTATCGCATTACAATACCTGGTCGCCAAATCAACAAAGACTAAGAAATAATGCCTTCCCCAAGCTTTCAAATCCATGGCTATGGATTTGAAACCCACTACAGGTCGAGGCTTGGCTTTCTTGAATCTGCAACAGATTGTACAAGCATCAGATACAGCCTCGATAGCCCGATAGCCCGCTCCAGTCATTAATTTTTAATCCCCGCATCTGTGATCAGTTTAATTAATTTCGCCAATATTGGGTGTCCAAATTGCATGTGAAGCTTCAAAGTCATTTTTTCTACATCACCCCCAGGAGATGCCAGTGTGATTGTTTCACAAAATTCACGAAATAGTCATAAAGAGATTGGAAGCAAGCAATGGCCTGAAGATGAGGACTTCAAATTAATGATAGTTCCACAAATTGTGACCTGGTCACTTCCAAAGTTAACATTTTTGCTTTTTTCATGGAACGTTTACTCAACAGCAAGGGAATATTGCAGTTCACATCAGTCACGATGGTTGCACACATATTTCCAATGTAGCAGGGCAGAGTAACACGTCTGAGGGAAGAAACTGTGACACCATCAGCAAAAGTAAATGTTGAGGATGACGCTTCTTCTCTTAAAGCTTCACATTTGTAATCAGTGAGCTCACTTAGACAGCAATTGATCCATTCAACTCCACATACAGTTGTAGAACACTGTGTGTCTAGAACAGTACATCCCTTAGATTCTTCTACTAGAGTCTGTACCTTACCTCCACTAGCGGCATCATCTGCATAGCCCACAAATAACGACAGATGCACTGTTTCAGATATTTCTTCTCAACTGCCGTCATTTTTATCTACATTCGAACAGTCACGTGCCTAATGAAATCTAGAATCACATACACATACTAAATACCTCGATACCTTTCCGTCAGACCCAAGTGAGTTCTGCCTCCTGCCGGTGGATAAGCGTTGGGGAATTCTAGCAGATACGGTTGAATATCAGCCACCACCACGACCTCAATGACGTACTGCACCACCCCGCAACATTCTCCGTCCTCGTCGAGTACCTCTAACATAAAACGTTTCCTCACCCCCAACTTCGTCACTCCAAAATACTAGTTCGCCCATCACCTCCCTAGCAGACACCAATGCATTGTTCTGCCCGCCAATTTCACCAGCAAAAATACGATTCAGGGCAGATTTCAGGTTTTCGTATGTCACCTCAGTTTTCGCGAACTTTCACTGTCTGAAAGTTTGCATGCAGCTAAGAGCATAAAAGCAGAATCTGGCAGTGCCATGTCCTGCTTCGTAAATTTGAAATAAACATGCTCAAATTCTGCCACGAACTTACGAATGTTCATATCACCAGCCCTTCTGAAGTTGTACAATTCATGAAAAGCTGGAAACTGCCGACGTCCTTTGTCCACGAGAAATAAACTGTCTAGTTTTTTCAGCGAGGTCTAAACACCACTCTCTTGTTTCAAATCAGCCGCATCAATGTCCGAAGACGCCACCCTCGCTCTTCCAGACAATGACAGGTGAATAGCTAAGGCTTGCTTATATTTCAGTAAGTAAACCTTCGCACCAAATGTCGATGTCCTTCTTCCAACTCTCAAGAGCAGAATCATTTTCAAGTTTTGGAGGCCACTTAGTTGAACAAGACGCGATTATGTCGGAACTACGCTCTGCAACCAGTATTAGAAGGCAAACTACACTCACTGGCCTCACACCGCGAACTGCCCGGGCCCCTGGCTGCACACCGCAAGACCCTTCCAGTGACATCACCACTCGTGACGTAACAGGTATGTGCACGCGCACACACACTAACAGCAGTATGCACTAACACAACAATACTGTATCATCAGCAAACAATAACACCGGAATCTTCCACATCTCGCCCTCATTCATTTGAGCCACCCCCACATCCACTGCCCTACCTTGCACCTCCTTTACAACCCCATCCATGTATATACAGTAAGACCTCACTATAACAGACTAATTGGGGCCCAAACCATTCCGAAAAATGCGAAATTCTGATAAAAGTGACATCCGGACTTACCCCTGCTAATCCGGACTTTTTCCGATATATCAGACATTAGTCCGGACTGCATCAGTGGTTTTCACCACCATTGCAGTATTGTACTGTGTTATACCTTCACTACATTAATCAAATTGTAATAATGGAATTTTTGACTACGTTATAAATTAATAATTCCACCGATTTAGCCACCAGTGTAAGGGCGCCGTGGATTTTAGCACTATACAGAAATTAAATTATTAAAGTTGTTTACTGATTTCTGATTACTACCGAGGAAGAAATCCTAGAATTATTAAAGAAGGCCTTGTTAATTGATTACTACTAGAAAGAAATACCAACAGGTAGTAGTAGAATTAATTTGGTATGCTGCCACCACCCAGCGATTGCCAGGAAAAAAAAAGTTATTAGTCCCGTACAATGAAAGAAGGGACAATAAGGCCTAGGAGCAGTAATCAGGGTAGCGTGAAAGTATGAAAGCGTGAATTTTATAGATAGTAACATACCTTGCGGGCCACTCGATCTCACAATCAACTTCCCAGAGGAATTTAGTCCAAACACATATGAAAAATTTAATGAACTATATTACTATCCTTAATATACATAAAATAAAATTAACTAACCTTCAAACAAGAAAAGTAACTAGAACATAGAAATACTTCAGTCTCTGATTCCACCAGATTATCTGAGAGAATTAATACTCTCTTCTCCACAGATTATAAATCAAACTGTCTCACATATCACGATACACAACTACTTATTCGAGAGAATACCACCACTGAAGTACCTTGGGCTATACACTCAACAAGATGTTGATTATACTGCACACAGATGAATTACTCGCCCGATACATTAAATACGTACGTTAAGAATACACACAACTCGACCTCTTAACTCAACACGAGGTACACAAGTGAAAAAGAAAATTACAAACTCAGGAGTAACTTGCATAAACCACAGTCTCACAAGGACTGGGAGTATTTCCCAGGCTTACAACTTGTCACCAAGGACTACTCTAAATTTAATATATTCACCCCTATTTTCCATGGGTTTACACAATATGACATATCTATGTATATGATCGGTTGCACAAGAATGATTTAATATATAATAACACAGCGCTTGCAATACCCTGCATGTTAGAGAAAAACAACACTCCATAACTCACTCGCTTTTAACCAAAATATTTCACTTTAGGAAATAAGGCTTTACTAAGTGGACCATACGACTACATAATCGACAACTATGCATAAGAAATTAAACTAAGTGGAACTGTGTACGGGCTTTGGCAATTAGCACTACGAGACTTTTCATAGACGGCAGCCAGACTCCATGACGCCACACCAAATCTGTGGACCTCCGTCTGATATGAGACACCAGCTCGAAGTCATAAAAGTACTGGGGAATATTATCAGACAACTTACTTTATATACAGTAGGCGTGGAAAGTGTTGACGCCATCTTAAAAAAAGAAAACATTCTTGTGGTTAGCAAGGAGAAACAAATAAATTAACACTCACCATTGAATTTAGTATTTACTGGCATACCCCTTCACCTTTATTATCTTCTTAAGGCGTCTGAGGAGACTGATGGCGTAGTTTAGCAGAACAGACGGACTAAAACTGCTCCATAGCTGCAGCCTCAAGTTTAGGCAAAGATGATGTGTCCATACTACGCAACTGCCGCTTCATCTGCGCCCATAAATTCTCAATGGGATTGATATCTGGGCTGTTTCCGGGCCAATCTCGAATAAAGGCAACCTCACAGTCTGTTAGCCACTGTTTCACTGACTTTGCAACATGTGCAGGGGCAGAATCTTGCATAAATACTCTTGCCTTGGTTTTATCAAAAGAGTCACTTAAAACATCACATAAGAGCTCCAAATAATTGTTCTGGTTCACTTTTTCTTTTGCAGGTAGAATTACCAACCTACTAACACCATAATATGTAAAGCAGCCCCAAGCCATGAGTGAGGCTGGGTATTTAACAAACTTGGAAGTGTACTTAGGATCCAGGGGGTCACTGCCTGGTTTGCGGTACACTCGTGATGAAGGGGTACCAGTGACAGTAAATGTTGACTCATCACTCCAAAGCACAGTTTTCCATTGCTCCTCACTCCAGGCAAGATATTTCTTACAAAAATTTACTCTCTTTTTCTTCTGAAGTGCAGTTAGCAGTGGTTTTTTACGAGCACAAAAACTCCTGTAGCCCAGATCGTCATGCAACAGCTGCTGCACACTTCTGACAGACACATCTGCCAGCAACTGTGGGTTCTTTTCTTTTAAATCCCTTGCTGTTAGCCTTGGATCCTTGCTAACTTGCCTTGAGATCAGCTGACGGGTCCTGAAGGTTGTCTTACGAGGTCTCCCAGGCTTGGGAAGTGGAGTGGGAGGAATGGCCTCCCCACTGTCCTTGAACCGCTTCACCAGTCTCTGCACTGTCCTCAGTCTAACACCATCTGATTTGCAATAAATGGGAGTTTGTGGCCAGCTTTGTATAAAGTAATCACTTCCACACGTTTGTCCTTGCTTGTGGTTACTTTAGGCATGATGAGAATGTGGTAGGTAACCAAATAACTGTGTTATTTGAGTCAAAACATGCCCTTGTGGTGAATCACACACAGAGACAATCCTCCTCCTGTGGCTGCCCAAACATTACTGAGCCTGCTCCTGTGGTGCCAAACCTATCAAGCAGGGTTGCCAGCTCCCGTTGAAAAAGCGTCAGCTCATTTCGCATCACAGGGGAGGGTAGTATTGACCCTACTTCACTTAACCTGAAAAAGAATGACGTCGGCAAAAAAAGTCAATACTTTCCGCGCCTACTGTATATAGATAGAATGAAAACTAATTATTGTGACATATGGGGGGAATACAATGAATTTACTCTAGACCATACCTGTGGACGTCCGTCTAATATGAGATTACAGCTCGAAGTGAAGGCTTGCGGCAAAGGACGCTCCGTAAATCCCGCGATGTTCTCACAACGGTTCTGGCTTCGACTTATTACTCTACAGTTTACTTATTATACAATCATCAAGGAACTTGCAACAAGGAATTTTCTCTCCCCTCTACTTAGACAAAATGACTTATGATTTAAATTTTGTGGCAATAGCATGGGTCTAACAGTTTAAACCGAAGCGTAAACTCACACGTTCACATAATTATTTCCAGGCGTCGCCTTTGTCTGGCCTACGTGATCTAGCGACAGTGAAAAATAAATTAATTTCTTGGCTATCAATGACTATAATCAATAATCAGACTTTACCTAAGCTCATAGACATTATTATTTAGTACAACAAGATGATAAACACAAACTCAACTACAAAATTCTGAATTCTAAGTGCAAATACAACTTATCGCGAATTTTAATCTTGAATTAACTTTCTTTGCCTCTTTATCAAAAACAGACATGAATTTGCGCGTCCAACTCGCTCCACACGGTCTTACATGTTAATAATATTACTCTCCTGCTACACTTTAACTAAGATCAAGCCCAAAAAATGAATTACAAGGTCCACTTCCCACACACTGCATCAATTTAAACAGGGTCCAGAACTACACTTACACCATACATAAACTAATGTAAATTACACATATATTACACTTGCATTATACTTATACTAACTTATATTACACTTATATTACTTATATTACATACAAAATTACAGCACTACACGGGTACATCCTCTAGAAAAAAAAATTTGAAAATCATCTACTACACTTCCTAGAGACATGTGTGCGGATGGGACAGACTTACCCACCTTGACTGTTAATTACTCTATGAACTCCAAATTAAGACAGTGTCCTCACTATCTGATACTCCCATAAGTGGCACCTGTCGGTCCATGAATTATCTGCATACCCCAGGGGGTCGCTTTGTAAGGGCGAAAAATTTGACAATGCCCTCAGAATAAGAATCCCACCGCTGTAACACCAGTGTAATAATGGAATTTTTGACTAAGTTATAAATTAATAATTCCACCGCTTTCTCCACCAGTGTAAGGGCGCCGCGGATTTTAGCACTATACAGAAATTAAATTATTAAAGTTGTTTACTGATTTCTGATTACTACCGAGGAAGAAATCCTAGAATTATTAAAGAAGGCCTCGTTAATTGATTACTACTAGAAAGAAATACCAACAGGTAGTAGTAGAATTAATTTGGTATGCTGCCACCACCCAGCGATTGCCAGGAAAAAAAAAGTTATTAGTCCCGTACAGTGAAAGAGGGGACAATGAGGTCTAGGAACAGTAATCAGGGTAGCGTGAAAGTATGAAAGCGTGAATTTTATAGATAGTAACATACCTTGAGGGCCACTCGATCTCACAATCAACTTTCCAGAGGAATTTAGTCCAAACATATACAAAAAATTTAATGAACTATATTGCTATCCTTAATATACATAAAATAAAATTAACCTTCGAACAAGAAAAGTAACTAGAACATAGAAATACTTCAGTCTCTGATTCCACCAGATTATCTGAGAGAATTAATACTCTCTTCTCCACAGATTATAAATCAAACTGTCTCACATATCACGATACACAACTGCTTATTCGAGAGAATACCACCACTGAAGTACCTTGGGCTATACACTCAACAAGATGTTGATTATACTGCACACATATGAATTACTCGCCCGATACATTAAATACATACGTTAAGAATACACACAACTCGACCTCTTAACTCAACACGAGGTACACAAGTGAAAAAGAAAATTACAAACTCAGGAGTAACTTGCATAAATCGCAGTCTCACAAGGACTCATAGTATTTCCCAGGCTTACAACTTGTCACCAAGGATTACTCAAAATTTAATATATTCACCCCTATTTTCCATGGGTTTACACAATATGACATATCTATGTATATGATTGGTTGCACAAGAATCTATCTATCTATCTATTGCCAGACGCCTCAATCCCGAACGGGGTGGCCACAAACAAATCGCCTCCATGTCACTCTGTCCCCTGCCATTTCACTACCACGCTCCCAACTCACACCCCCCTCTCTCATATACCTCTCCACTCCATCCCTCCATCTCATCCTCGGCCTCCCCCTCCCTCTCGCCCCCTCCACCTCACTCACATACACTCTCCTCGTCAATCTTTCACTCTCCATCCTCTCCACATGCCCAAACCACCTTAACGTGTTTCTCCTAACGCTTCCCATCATGTCCTCAAGCACACCACAACGCTCCTTCACTTCCTCATTTGTTAGTCTGTCTCTCCATGTGACTCCACATGCTCCTCTCAAATAACTCATTTCCACTGCTCTCACTTTTGACTTCTGTCCTTCCAACAGGGTCCAAGCTTCACTTCCATATGTCAGAGTTGGTATCACAATACTGTCATGTAACAACTTTTTCACTTCCATGCTCACCTCCCTGTTTCTTATCACTGCTTTCAACGAGACAGCAACCTTCCTTCCCTGCTGTACCCTTTTGAGCACTTCACCCTCCAGACTTCCATCCTTACTCATCAAACTGCCCAAGTACTTAAATTCACTCACATTCTCCATATCCTTCCCATCCAATCTCACTATACATTCACTGGCTTCACTTCTCTCGAAGACCATCACTTTACTCTTCCCCACATTCACCTTTAGATTCCGTTTCTTACACACTCACCCAAACTCACCTACCAAGCCTTGCAGCTCTCCTTCGTCTCCACTCAACAACACAGTATCATCTGCAAACAACAGTACAGGGAGTTTCGAAACACTGCACTGCCTCATTAGGGCTGCTCCAACATCCACTGCCCGACCATGTATCTCTTTTATAACCCCATCCATATACAGATTGAACAACCATGGAGACATGACACATCCTTGTTTCAATCCAACCTTCAAATGGAAAGATTCACTCAGTTTGCCATCCACACGCACTGCAGCCTTAGCACCCTCATACATACTCTTCACTGCCTTCAACAACTTCCCATCCACTCCATATATTCTTAATACCTTCCACAAACCTTGTCTATCCACCCTGCCATATGCTTTCTCCAGATCCATGAAGGCTGCATACAACTTCTTGCCCTTCTCTAGAAACTTTTCCACTAAGGATCTAAGAATGAATATCTGGTCTACACAACCTCTTCCCTTCCTAAAACCTCCTTGTTCTTCTCCAACTAATTCCTCAGTAATTTCCCTAACTCTGTCAATAAGTATCCTACCATATATTTTTCCTATTACACTGAGAAGGCAAATGCCCCTATGATTACCACACACTGCTTTTTCCCCTTTTCCTTTGCACAGAGGAATAATTATACCTGACTTCCAATCCTCCGGGACTCTACCCTCCTCCCAAGCCAATCTGCACACCTTCCACATCCATTCTATTACTATCTCTCCCCCATGCTTCAGCATTTCACCACACACTCCATCAATTCCTGGGGCTTTCCCCATTTTAACTTTCTTCACTGCTTCCACCACTTCCATCCTGGTGATTTCTTCCTCTCTTCTCACAACCCTCCTTCTCCCTGCCATTCCCCAGCCACTTATACTTGCATTACTTTCATTCTCTATGTTCAACAGTTCATTAAAGTGTTCTCTCCATCTGTTTACTTTTTCTCCCTTCTCCACTAGTAATCTACCATTTTTATCTTTCACACCCCCACTGACTTCGTTGGCACCCTGTCTAGCTCTCTTTACCTCCTTCCAGAACATTTTCTTACATTCCCTCCACTTTGCACTCAAATTCCTTCCAAATTCCTCATCCACTCTCTTCTTACTCTCTCTTACTAATCTTTTCACCTCTCTCCTCCTCACTACATATAACTCTCTCGTCCGTCTCTCAGCTTCTTCGTCGCCCCTGTTCCTCATCCACTCATTATATGCTTTCTTCTTTTGTGCCACAGCCTCTCTCACCTCTTCAGTCCACCATGCTGTTCCCTGAACCCCCTTTCGTCTTCTCTTCACCCCACACACCACCTCACATGCTGCACAGATTTCTTCTGTGAATACCTTGCACACACCCTCCACGTCCCCCATCTGCTCCAATCTATATTTACCCAATCGCTCCTCCACTTCCCTTCTATATTCAGCCTTTATTCCATCCTCTTGTAACTTTTCTACCCTCCTTGTAACAAATACTTCCTCCTGTC
>JAGKTI010000594.1:29277-77374 GCA_018397915.1 Birgus latro | reverse complement strand
AACTGCTGAGATGGACGTTGCGGGAACCGAATGGAAAGGTGAAGGGTGGAATCATCAGCATATGAGTGGATAGGGTTAGATGTACAGCTTAGAAGGTCATTGATGAATAAAAGGAAGAGAGTAGGTGATAGGACAGAACCCTGAGGAACACCACTGTTGATAGGTCTAGGAGAGGAACGATGGCCGTCTACAACAGCAGCTATAGAACGACCAGAAAGGAAGCTAGAGATGAAGGCACAGATAGAAGGATAGAAACCGTAGGAGGGCAGTTTGGAAATTAAAGATTTATGCCAGACTCGATCGAAAGCCTTTGAGATGTCAAGTGCAATGACAAAGCTTTCGCCAAAGTCCCGAAGGGAGGATGACCAAGAGACTGATTTATTTACCGGTAAATGTACACTTAACGAAGCAGAAAGACCTTACCAAATCTTTGCATATGCATCCTGCTTGTTTTTGTATTTTTCTAGTTTCAGTTTGGTAAATTTCTTTATCTTGCTAAAAAATTTCCTCACTGTTATTATCGTCACGTTCCTGAAGCTGTACAGTCGCGTTCGTGAGTCCTGATACACATGTAATTGTCTGGTCTGCTGTTGTGTCCACCGTTGGTAGGATGTTGAACTATTTCACTTGCTAACCAACCAAATTATGTTCAGTGTATCAGGCAGTAAGCACAAAAGTTCCATATTCCAAAAGCAGTGAGCACTGCAATAGACAACAAAAACACCTGTGTATCGGGACTCATGAACGCGATTGTACCTACGATTGTTTCCAGCGCAATGGAAGAAACTCAACATATTCAAGTGTGGATTAAGTTAGGTTAAATTATTAGGTGCAGTTAACCCTTTCGCGCATGGTAAGTTTTAATAAGTTTCACGGCTCAGGATTTTATTCCCCCCCTGCGCTTCAGTGGCAGCACGCGTGACGCAAATTTCACGTATTCTCGCCTCATTTTCGTCACAAAAACCTCAAAATATTGCCATGAAACCTACATCGTCTTATTCGCCGATGTTTGTTTTAGCTGACAGGCAAAAAAAAAAAAAAAAAAAAAAAAAAAAAACCAATAAAAGTACATTAGGCCACCGTGAATAAACATTTAGGAACATGCATCTCACTTCCCAACATCGTCGTTCAAATGTTTTTCATCATACAGAAAAATGTTATTAGAAGTTTTGATAGAGAATTTCATTAGCTTTCAAATGAGGTTTGTCCGGTTGTGATGTGATTTGTAGGTTTCGAGAAAATAGCCAAAAACTAAAAGCCATTAAAAAAAAAAAAATTTCAGGGACCTCTAGCTCAGGAGTTTTCTTGCCCACCTCATGTTTTTATCACATAATCTTATGTAGAATTTCATGAACTTTCTCCTGATAACTGGTTTATTTTGATACGCCTCATAGTTCCCGAGTAAATCGCACAAAACTACAGGGTACTCACGGCCGCGGTGCACTTTCCTCTTGGAAGGACAAAAACCGTTATAATTCCGCCTATGTAACAAGGACTTTTCATTATATAAATTACATAGATATGTTTTATTCATACGTAGAATTCACTGATCTTTATCATGGTCCTTACAGGAAATCGATTAGCCCAATAGTTATCGAGCAAACGGAGGTCAAATGAAGAATACTTCTCCGAGCGGTGACAGCAAGAAATAAACACTCGCTTCGTGTGCCTGTACCCTAAAAACTTAGCTTCCCATGCCTTTCCCTTTTTATTTCTTTTCAAGTACTGATGTTTACTGTTATATTCTTCCTCATGATGTTGTCAAAACATCAACGCGACTATTACCTGGACCGAAAAGAAGAACATACCTTCAGGTTCACTCTCATTTATTCCTGTCTCACCCATACCTAAATATTTTCGCTTGCTAGTGGTTTTATTTTGTCTTATTCAAAGTCTATCTGTAAAATGTACGAGGGTTTCACTTTTTATATTGCTATAAGAATGTCAACATCACCTCTAGTCTTTGTCATAGTTACTGATAATGAAGCTGTACTTTCTGGGGAAAAAAAAAAAGTGAAGAATATAGAAGTATTGTAGCAGGCAAATACATACAAATAAAAAAAACTTCTGAAAACTCACTTCCTCCAGGGGTGTTGAGTTGCTGGCAGGACCTTGTGGGGGTTGAAGAAGAGGAGTTATGTAGTGTGTGTGTGTGTGTGTGTGGGTGTGAGTGTGTGTGTGTGTGGGTGTGTGTGTGTGTGTGTGGGTGTGTGTGTGTGTGGGTGTGTGTGTGGGTGTGTGTGTGTGTGTAGGTCTGACTGAGTGTGTGTGTGTGACGATCTCTCGAGAGTACAACGCAACTCAATCTATGGCACACACCAAGCTCGTTCCTGAACACAGGCAGCATGTTTCACGTATTTTCACACCAGTTCATGTGCATTTATAACAAAAGTAACAAATTCCGTTCCTAAAAACCACCTCTAATACTCCTTTCCCGACTATGGCATAATAGATAACACTTGCCCCTTTCAAGTCAATGACTATTACCGTATGTAAAGGCTCTTACGTGTATTTTTCCAATAAGCAAGCCACTATATATATTTCACACAAATATACAGTCAAGGCTTCACTTTTTCATACGTATATTTACCACAACGCTCGTCTGTCAGGAGGTGTGAGGGAGGAAAGAATGGTGTAACCTCGCCACAGTGAACCCTTTATCGATGGTACGCCTAACGGCTGATAACGAACACCAGTGCTTCTCTAGTTATATATCTATGTCCCACCAACATAATCATGTCAAAATATGCTCACAAATAATCTATTATAACACTGAGTCTAACAGGGGCTTTGCCTCGGGTGGGAGGAGGGAGAATTAGTAAGATTTAAAGGGACACACACTCGCGCGACCTCATGGCTTGCTTGCTTGTCAGATACTGCTCTGCCTAGCTCCGGACACCCCCCCAATACCCCTGACAGTGTGGCCAATGACTTGCCTCGGAAGAGACGCGCAGCTGCTAGAATGCACCCAAATTTCACGCAAATCGGCCAAAAACTTTATTTTTGGTTATTTTTTTTTTCACTTTAAAACGCGATTTGCGACCGTGTGCGTGAGCACAACCCATCATATGTAACGCGAATCGCGTTACCATGCGCAAAAGGGTTAAGCTAAGTTAGGCCAGGTTTGGTTAAACAATGAGATCAGAACAGTACCTTCCGCCATTATGTTAACTAATAACAAGAGTTGCACAGCAGCAGAACAGCTAAAAACAATGGGGAAACAGATTTAACAAAAAATGTTTATTTGCCAACCCATAAACAATAAAAAAGCATAACAGAATATCAGGATGAACTGATTTGGTAAGGTGCTTTTACTGCTTACAGTAAAGCGTATGTTTAGCCCCCTCAATGGCAGTAAGTTCACAAATTTGCGTGCTCCTGTGGCAGGCCTTGGAACCATTTTTTCTAAGTTCTAAAATCAGTTTCTTTTTCTTACAGATGTGGTAAGACTCGCCTGGTGCACTTTTTTTTTTTTTGTCCCTAAACCCATCTTCTGATTTGCTATGAATCGTGAAAGAATAAAATTAGGGCGCATGTTACATTAGCATTAAAACATATTGACGAAAACATCTAGGATGAAGTGACCGCCTGGCTGTTTAGGATGCTACAGCAGGTTTGTAGAACCATACCAGTGACCTTCATTCCCTTCCCATAATTGTTCGCAGATTTTATAGCTCCCTAACCCAACGTCACTGACACTGGTGCAGTAATGCATTGTTCAAGGATGGCAGCTATGAAGGGGTTAATCGAAATACATAATTATTTGTATCAATACTGCCTCAAACATACACATAACAACGAACGAAGAATGAGCAGTAAATGTACACTCAGCTGCAAAAAGCAGAAATAACTGTATGCTCTGTCGATCCGAAATGTGTTGGGAACTGCGACATTGAACAAAAAATGTGGGATGCTGACTTACGAGAAGACGTAAGACAAAAGTTTTTTTTTTCTTCTTCTGACTAGTAAATATTTCTGCTCCATTTCGTCCCCTAAAATTGTGAAACCTATAAATTTTCGTGTAAGCATACAGCCTAATGACCTTGCCAAGTCAATTTATATTCTTCTAGTTTGTTTTCTGTATTTTTCTGCCCATTTTGAGGGTGGTAAATTACCTTTCTCTCACAGAAAGATTTCCTCTCTTATTATCATAATGTTCCTTAAGCCTCACCTACTTACCTTTTCCTTTATATGAAGGAACAATTATACCTGATTTCCAGTCCTCTGGAACCCTTCCAATCTACACAACTTCCATATCCATTCCATAACAATCTCACCCCCATACTTCAGCATTTCACCACACACTCCAACAATTCCTGGGGCCTTTCCCATCTTGACCTTCTTCAATGCTTCCACTACTTCCACCCTACTGATCTCTTCCTCTCTCCTCTCACCTCTTCTTCTCCCAGCCATTCCCCAACCACTTATACTTGCTCTGCTCTCACTCTCTACATTCAACAAATCCTCAAAGTGCTCCTTCCATGTGAATCTCACAAAGCGCATCGAACTTTGCATCACAAATGGTGGAAATCACATTGAAGATGTTATTTATTAATATTTCAATTAAATAAAATGTTGTTCAAATTATTTTATTGAAAATATGCATTTTGCCTATGTGTCCAGACTTTAGGGACACCCTGTATTACTATCTCTCCCCCATACTTCAGCATTTCACCACACACTCCATCAATTCCTGGGGCTTTCCCCATTTTAACTTTCCTCGTTGCTTCCACAACTTCCATCCCACTGATTTCCTCCTCTCTTTCCACATCCCTCCTTCTCCCAGCCATTCCTCAGCCACTTATACTTGCATTACTTTCATTCTCTATGTTCAACAATTCATTAAAGTGTTCTTTCCATCTGTTCACTTTTTCCCCCTTCTCTACTAGTAATCTACCATTTTTATCTTTCACTCCCCAACTAACTGCTTCTATTTTATTTTCTTGCCTACTGATAACCAAGTCCAAGATGGAAGATTCTAGCTTTACTCTTAGCTCTTGTACATTTATGAACATGTAGATAAAGAAAGCAATTAAATGCCACACTTAACCCTATGAGATTTCTGGGTTGGATGCATTATGCGTGTGCTAGAATCAGCCACTCTCACGCTGACCATCATTTTCACGGCGCGGTATTTTTCTTTGATCCCACTGGGTATATAAATTTTTCATGCTAGAATGTTGGTTCTGGTGTCATTTTAAAGCTGAGTAGTTGTACTTTATCACAGTATGTTCAAAAAAGGAGAAAAAATAAAATGTCAAAATGACGAGTTGAAGTTAGGTGAAAACCAAAAATTTCATACCTTACCGCCAAAAAATATTCGGAAAAAAAAAAAAAAGATATGTAAATCTGGCTCAAAGCATGCAAAACTAAAATAAATTACCTTTACAATGATATATACAGTATACAGTAATATGGTAATTTTTGTATTTTATTGCGCGGTAAAGCAAAAGGAAAGAGAATTCCGAAAAACGCGACATGGGGATTACCCCCTGCTAAGATATTTTCATACATGAAAGGAGTCATGGCCACAATCCTACTTCATTCCACCATTTCCTTCTAAATCGGGGCATTAACTCATTTGCCTCTTAACTTTTCTCAAAGGCCACTATAAATAATTTATTGCATAACACAGTACTGCACAGTTTTCGTAAGGTTTATACTCGATAAAGGCCATTGTAATACTCACAGGAAGATATTTTTCATACATGAAGTGTCATAGGCACCATCTTGCATCACCCCACCAGTTATTTCTATCCCTTTTACTCCTTAACTTTTCTAAAATTCCACTAAAAATAATTCATTGCATTACACAGTATAGTTTTAGCAAGGTTTAGACTCGATAATGGCCATATATAACACACAAAATGAGATACTGTCGCTTATTAAAAGTATCATGTCCACTATCCTGCTTCATCTGCACCAGTCCATTTTGATGTGGTAATATCTCAATTGCCTCTTATTTTTTTCTCAAATTCAACTATGAATAATTTATTGCACGACAGTAAAATTTAAGCAAGGCTTGGACACAATAAAACTCATAATAAAAAAATAAAAAATAATTTTCTTACGTTACATTCACACTCCCTTTGGCTATCTCTACAGTCTACACATCCACCTTGCCTGGTGTTATCTTTCTTTCAGCACCTGACGAGGGTTTTTTCAGAGCAAATCCTTCAAAATCATTTCCCATTATCTTCAGGGTCATCATCAAGGAGCAGTGAATCACTGTCCCAATTGTTTTCACTTAAAGAACTGAATTGTGGATGGGAATCGGAGGTGTAGCCCATACTGTGAGTGTGTACACGTGTGGTGTACTTAATTTTAAGCATTTTTCAAGTACACTTTATACACCTTAATTTTTACAATCTTACAAACAAATATGATCACTCTGTCTGTATATTTCACTTATCATTCGTCACTGTCGAGCAGTATATCAGGGACTTAGGGAAAATGACGTTGGGGGAAATGATGTGGAGGAAAAATAGTCACGCCGTTAGCTCACCACGAACTGACGCACGAACACACACACCGCTCACGGTGTTTAATGATTAAAGCTTGATGTCTCAATATTAATGCAGACCCCTTTTCTAATTTTCTAGCATTTAGAAAGAACATTATGGGTATATTTTAATTATAAACACTTCAAATACTGTACTGTATGTACACTTAGAACAATAGCTATGCTGCCAGCCCACCGCCAACCAACGCACGTACACACAAACCGCACCGGCAATATGGCCACCCCGCCATGAGGTTAGGTAATCCGGACCGCTTCTAGCTTTTTCGGAGTTTTTCTGATATATAAGACATAATTCCGGTTGGCTTCCTGACTCCGAAAAAAGTGACTTCCGGTGTATTGAAGTCCGTTGTAGTGAGGTCATACTGTATTGCCTGACGCCATAATCCCGTAATGGGTGGCCATTTGACTTTGAGTTATTTGTTTTACGGGGAGGGGCACTAACCCTCCACCAACCCACTTGTTGATATGTAAGGACCACATATGGTTTGGTTATATGGTTACCACCCAGTGTTGAAAAGTGGTTTCTTGGCTTACAGGAAACCATTTGGCTTGTCACTCAATGTACAGCCACCTGTAAAGGAAAGAAAAGCAATAAGAAGTGACAGGAAAGATGGGAGAAACAGGAAGAGAGGAGGACTGGCACAGAAAAATAATAATAAAGAGTAAGGAAGAAGTAGGCATCAAGTGAGTGGATGATGGTCGCCACCACCTACCACTACTGCATATTTGCTTCACAATCTTTTTCTTTGATCAGCAGTGCAAATACACATTTTATGATAGGATGCTGGTTGTGGTGTTATTTTGAAGATGAATAGTTTTACTTTATCACAGTATGTTCTAAAAAGGAAAACAAATAAAATAAAAAGTCAAAGTGATGAGTTGAATTTAGGCAAAAAACAAATTTTTTATACCTTGCTGTAGAAAAATGTTCACCAAGAATAAAGTGATAAAAAAACAAAGCCATGAGTCAGACCAGCTGTGAAGTACCTGCCATGCATAGAGCAACAATTCCATGACGTCATTTTGGAGTCTCTTTGTTACGACGTATAAACTTGATTTATGGTGAATATTTTACAAGTTTCTTAAAATGACGATTAAAAGCGTCATCAGAATCTCTGAGGTTGGATTTGAAATGATGATCAAAATTGTCATAGGAATCTCAAAGGGTTAATAATTAGTCATTCCAAGTATTACCTTCTGACCATGTTCCAACTGCTCCAAATCATACCGGTCATCAGTGCTATTAGAATCTCGTAAAGTAACTCTACTTGATCTCTCCAATTCTCTTAGCATATTTCATATCCTTAGCTCAGTTTTGTCAATTAATTCACTTTAATGTTCTGCCTTTCAAGTATTTGTAAATGGTGGATTATAAATTCTATCTATATCTATCTATCTATTGCCAGACGCCTTAATCCCGAACGGGGTGGTCACAAACAAATCGCCTCCATGTCACTCTGTCCCCTGCCATTTCACTACCACGCTCCCAACTCACACCCCCCTCTCTCATATACCTCTCCACTCCATCCCTCCATCTCATCCTCAGCCTCCCCCTCCCTCTCGCCCCCTCCACCTCACTCACATACACTCTCATCAGTCTTTCACTCTCCATCCTCTCCACATGCCCAAACCACCTTAACGTGCTTCTCCTAACGCTTCCCATCACATCCTCAACCACACCACAACACTCCTTCAGTTCCTCATTTGTTAGTCTGTCTCTCCATGTGACTCCACATGCTCCTCTCAAATAACTCATTTCCACTGCTCTCACTCTTGACTTCTGTCCTTCCAACAGGGTCCAAGCTTCACTTCCATATGTCAGAGTTGGTATCACAATACTGTCATGTAACAACTTTTTCACTTCCATGCTCACTTCCCTGTTTCTTATCACTGTTTTCAACGAACCAGCAACCTTCCTTCCCTGCTGCACCCTTTCGAGCACTTCACCCTCCAGACTTCCATCCTTACTCATCACACTGCCCAAGTACTTAAATTCACTCACATTCTCTATATCCTTCCCATCCAATCTCACTGTACATTCACTGGCTTCACTTCTCTCGAAGACCATCACTTTACTCTTCCCTACATTCACCTTTAGATTCCGTTTCTTACACACTCTCCCAAACTCATCTACCGAGCCTTGCAGCTCCCCTTCATCTTCGCTCAACAACACAGTATCATCTGCAAACAACAGTACAAGGAGTTTCCAAACACTGCCCTCTCTCACTAGGGCCGCTCCAACATCCACTGCCCGACCTTGTATCTCTTTTATAACCCCATCCATATACAGATTGAACAACCATGGAGACATGACACATCCTTGTTTCAATCCAACCTTCAAATGGAAAGATTCACTCAGTTTGCCATCCACACGCACTGCAGCCTTAGCACCCTCATACATACCCTCATTATAAATTGTAACTACTAATACTTCTCCTTTAGTAACTACTTTCACTGCTGCCACTTCAGTCTGAATATCATCAGTTTCCTTTTTCTTTAACTGCAATTCTTCCCTTATAAATATCATCCTTCCACCTTTTTCTTTTTCCCTTCCCTATCTCTCCTCCACACCTCATAGCCTTCTATCCTCAAAACTCTGCTTGCAATTCTGGGATTAAGTTTAGTCTCTGTTAAGCATACCATATCCAGTTATTTTGTACTATACCTCCACCACTTTCTGTTTTCCCTTTCCTACCTCTCCTCCACACCTCACAGTCTTCTATCCTTAAAACTTTGCTTGCAATTCTATGATCAATTTTAGTCTCTGTTAAGCATACCACATCCAGGTGTTTATTTTGTACTGTAGCTCTCACTTCAAATAACTTAGATATGTTATCAGTCTAGCCACACTGCTATATAAAACCCTTGAATAGTCATTCTTCCCCTTCTCAATCCTCCTACACTGCTGAAGCAATTTATACCTTTTTTATCCACCACTTCCTTCATTTCAGTCCTACAACCTTGTAGAAAAAATTAGCCTCCTCTTCTTCGATTCTCTCACTATGCATCTTTTTGGCCTCTTCGAGCCTACCTTTTAGAACATCCCTATCCTCCTTGTTCAGATTTCTAATCATCACAGGTTTAAACTCTTCAATATCCTTTAGCTCTCTTGCTGTCTTCAGAATTTTGTCCACAATCTGTGTACTGCAAAACCTCACTTTGATGGGTCTCATTTAATCTTTTTTCATAAATCCAGTCTTGTTGAACTCTACTATATCCCTGTCACTTAAATGATCTGTTAGCTTGTTTATTAGGTTCTTTATAAATTTCCTCTCCTCTTTATCATTTCTATTCTTTACTTCATTTCTTTATCTTTCTAGCCATAGATTATCAATGACCATCTTCTTCCTACTGTGTCCCATACAAGATTTTAACTTCTTTTTTTTCCATGGCTTCTCTTACTATAAATACAATTTCTTTACCTTCTGCTCTCTCAATCTTGCTCTTTACTTTCATGCTCATGGTCTCCTAGTAATACGCTTTGCTCAACTCTTCCTTACATATCTGCTATATCTTTCATCTGCTTAATCAACTTTCAATACCCTACCCCTTCTCCATTCTGAAACTCTGAATGCTAGTTTACCACCCTGTTTAACTTTTCCCTCAACTATTTAATTTCTGACTTCAAACTGTCTAGCTCATTCCATTGCTTATTTTGTTTTTCTACTAGCTTTTCATTTTTTCTCAGCAACTCAGCCCCTTCAAGTTCATTCACTCTACAGACAACATTAGCCAGATTTATGGTTTTGTTGTTTTTCTCCAATCCTTTGAAGTCACTGCCCTTCCTAATTCCCGTACCTTCACCTCCTCTAGATGGGGGTGGCAATTTCTGCACACTGGAAAAAAAAATATATATATATCACTTTACAACAGAAACATCAACAGTGAAACACAGCCTGGTAGAACAAAATGTAAAAAAACAAGCCGTGATTCCTGTTACCTTCAATTCTAAGAGAAATACAGGCTTAACTTACTGTTAACTTATAACTCCTTATTAATAATCAAATACCAATCACTTTACAGGACACTCAAGCTGTTCAATCCTTGCAAAAATAGGCACAACTATGCTTTGAGCTGCAACAATTTGGAGACCACCATCGACTGCATCCACTCTCCCTCTGCGTGTGTGCATGCGTGTGTGTGTCCAATGAGCACTTGAATCTCCAAGTCAGACCCTTGATTAGATTGGTAATTACAGTACACGTGAAGTGTGTGGTATGGATTTTTATGGTCAAATAAGACCCTTGATTAGATTGGTAATTACAGTACACCTGAAGTGTGTGGTATGGATTTTTATGGTCATTTGTCTATAAGTCATTTATATTTTTATTGTGAAGTGTGTGGTATGGATTTTTATGGTCATTTATACTTTTACTGATATACAGTATGTAACATATTATATTTTATGTAATACAATACCTGCCTGGAGCTGCATCCTTTTCCTGTAATGCTGATCTGGCACTATCTCTAATGCTGATTTCTAGTTTTTTATAATTTCACCACTTGCAATATAGTGCAAATGCAACAACTTGCTAAGAGCTGTTTATTAGGGCTAGTTTCTTTGGATATTCAGGAGAGATCAAGTGCATAGAGCAAGAACAAAGGTTACAGCCAAATTTTAAAAAAAGAATACAGTAATGTGATTAAAGTTTAAGCTCCCACAGACATGTTTGTTGTTCATCCTGGATTTCTTGGAAAGAATAAGCTTTCCTCCATTGAAACACAGCACTTTTAATTCTCTCAGTAATTATCATGAAATGCCAAGTTATTATTATTATTATTATTATTATTTAAAAAAAAAAAAAAGCAAACATAGTTGTCTAACGTCTGTCTTTCAATGATCAAAACGATATCTGTTTTCAGTGCATCAGTGTCAGGCCTGTGTTGAAATGCAGAAGATGCCTACATCTTAAAATGGCAAAAAATCCATAATTTTATTCTGATTCACTTTGTGTCTTGCCATTCAAAAAATAAAATCATTGTGGTAAATTTAATCAGAATCCTGAAGCTCCAGCACAGAAAACAATGCAGTACTCATGATGGTAAATCACGTTCCAAGATGCTGGAGTGGACAAATTTTTTTTTTTTTAAATCTATTTTAATTTAAATATTTTTATATAAATAATAGCAATATGCAGTAAGTGTGTAGCTACCACAGTTTAACAGTAGCATGACAAACCTTACTAACAGGACAAGAATGAACTGTTTACATCAATGAACTACAGAGTAGTGTTAAGAAAGGAAAACTAAGGTAAAGCTTTTCTCACTGGTGAAAGGTGGTGCTTTTAGTCTTTCCCTGCTTCTATGATGTTTTAGAATGATTTTTTTTGGGCAGAAAATCATGCATACCTAATACAGAAGGTCGGACATACTTACATCTACCAACAGTTGCGAAGCTGGGGGGGGGGGATCTGGTCAAACTTTGGACCTCTCTCCCCAAGCAAATTCCTGGCTAAATTCTATCAGACTTTTGGCTCTACCTCCCTTGCCCTGATGGGATCCTATCCAATGCTCACATACTGATACAGGGCCAAAATAATGATATCTATCACTATACATGTTTGGCCCTGACTGATACAAAAACTCCTTGTTGCTCTGAGTGCCTCATATATGAGGTTTGTCCCAAAAGAAACTGAACTTTTTAAATAGCACACCAACTAGCTGGCATTGCATAACTGTGATGGAAGCACTGCGAAGTGGCTACTCGAAGCTTTAGTCTAACACTAGCTGCATCACTCAATCAATGAGGTACACGCGCTTGAGTGAATGTGTGTCTAATGCACTTGCTGATTTGTTGCAAGATGAACAAAGAAGGATCTTGAAGGGCTATGTGTTTGCTTGAAATTCTGTTTCAAATTGGGAAAAACTTTTAAGGATACTTTTCAAATTTTGTAACAGGCTTATGGAGAGGATTGTTTGAGCTGTACGCAATGTCACAAGTGGTCCCAGCAGTTCAAACTGGGAAGAATATCCACCAAAGACAACCCCAAATATGAACACCCTTCCACAGCAAGAGATGACGATCACGCTGAGAAAGTACATGTCGAGATCTGTGAAAATTGTTGCCCGACTGTCCATGAAGTTTCTGGTGAAGCAGGTATCTGTAAAAGTTCATGCCACACAATTTTAACCAAAAAACTGAAGAAGCATTGTGTTTTCACAAAATTTGTGCTGTGTCTGCTGACAGATGAGCAAAAAGAGAACCATGTCACAGTCAGTAAACCTGTTTGAATGCTGATAAAAACTTTCTGAAAAATTTCATAACAGGTTATGAAATGTGGGTGTATGACTACAGTGTTGAAACAAAAAGGCACTCGTCACAGTGGGTTGGAATATCGTCACCATGAACCCCCCAAAAAAGTACGTCAGAATTGCTCAAATGTGAAAGTGACATTTACTGTCTTTTATGTGGAAGGACATTGTTCATTATGAGTTTGTTCCACGTGGTCAGACAATCAGCAAAGAGTTTTACTTGGATGTCTTGAAGTATTTAAGAGACGCAATGCGAAGGAAGATGCCTGAGGTGTGGACAAAGAAAACCTGGATGCTGCACCATGACAATGCACCTGCTCACATACTGCTCATTATCCATGACTTTTTGGCGAAGCACGAGATGACTATCGTCCCCCAGCCGCCCAAATATGGACTTTTTTTCTGTTCCAAAAGTTGAAAGCCATCCTGAAAGGTAACCACTTTCAGACGATAGAGAGGATAAAAGAAAATTTGCTAAGTGAACTAAACACACATTCACTCAAGCGCGTGTACCTCAGTGACTTATGTGATGTGGCGTGATGCAGCTAATGTTAGACTATAACTCAAGGTCATCGTCACACAGCACTCCTGTCACGATCATGCTAAGCCGGGTAGTTGGTGCACTATTTAAAAAGTCTGGCTTCTCTTTAGACAGAACTCGTATGTCTAGTCATTAAAAACAAAGAAACAACTGGAAACCAGATCATATTGGAGCTTTACATACTACACCCGCCATGCTGAGGAACAAATAACTAAAAACAACTACACGACTGACTTACAAGTAAAGTACTGTATTAAATTTATTACATAAAGAGTTTATGAAAACATTTTTCTCAAACTCTACCACACACAGTAGGAGAGATTGCAGCACACCCTTGTTTAACGCTGAGGATGCATTTAAAAATTTCATCACATAACGATGTATCATATATCATATCAATTTTAACACGGGTTCTAAGGGGATACATTCTGGGCCAAGAGTCACCCATCCAACAAAGTCTAAAGATAAGTTTCCATCTCACCCAAACTAGAGTTATTTCACTTTACTGGACTTCACTTGCTGCTTACCACCAAAAACGTTTAAAAACTACTGTAATTTGCACATCATTTAAGCTAGTAGTTATTTCACTTCACTGCACTTTTTTTTCTCCTACGAGGGAATAATTTTGCAGGCTCTTAGCCTTTGGTTACTTCTTCCTTGTATCTGTGGTAGGTGGGGGCACTCACCATCCACTCACTCGATGTAGTGCTGTCTGCCCTTTCCTCTCTTCCTTCCTTCCTCTTCTGTCTTTCTTTCCTTCATTCTTTCCTCCTCTTCAGCCTATGGATGACTTTACACTCCCTCTTGTGTCTTTCTTTCCTTCTTTCTTTCCTCTTCCTTCTGCCTATGGGTGACTCTACAATAAGTGACAAGCTAAATGGCTTCCTGTACACCAAGAAACCATTTACTACGCTGGGTGGTAATCATATAACTAAATTACGGTGCCTAGTGGTTTAATGGGTAATTAAGGTGCTCCAATTGGACTAAGCCTGTGTAGGTTTATATCCAATGGGTGGTTGGGGTTTATTGCTCACATAATGTCACTTTCATCTTAAAATTCAGGAACAACTTAACTAGCCCTGGGCTCCTACGCTCCTCATGGGGCGACATAGGATTGGATGATGGGTGGATGGATGGATTAAAAAAAAAAAATCACTTGCCTAGGAGCTGTGGCACTGTGCAGCTTGCAACATGGGTGTGGGAAGTATCTCCATGTTGTGCAGTGTTTGTGACAAGTGGTTGCATAAAAGATGTAGTGTTATTACAGGTAGGCTGAAAAATAATGCTGATTTTGTGTGTGTGGTGTGTCGGGAAGAGCATGTAAAGATGTTAGCTGAAGGACATGTTATGGGCTGGAAGTAGGGCTGGAGCTAGCTCTGTAGCAAGGGTAAAGAGTCATTGGAGGAAGTTCAGAGAGCTATCCATCCATGCTAAGCTTAGGATCTTTGTATCCAGTATGAGTTAGGAGTGTACTGTATATGTAATGCTGTACGGTAGTAAGGCTTGGGCAGTAATGGAAGAGAACATATTTTGTAGCTCAAACAGACAGAAATGGCACGGTTAGTGCATATTGTTGTTGGTGTGTGTGTGCGCGCACACACCTGCTAAGTCACGAGTGATGACGTCATTGGAAGGTTCCTGCGGTATACAACCGGGGACCTTGGGCAGTTCACATTGTGAGGCCGGTGAGTGTGGTTTGCCTAGTCTGACATTGGTAGCAGAGTGTAGTTCGAAAAATGGCGTCGTGTTCGACTAAGTGGCCTCCAAAACTTGAAAATGATTCTGCTTATGAGAGCTGGGAAAAGGACATCGACATCTGGTAAGAACTGACGGACTTGCCTAAAGAAAAACAAGCCTTAGCTATTCACCTGTCATTGTCTTGAAGGGCGAGGGTGGCGTCTTCAGAGGTTGATGCGGATGTTTTGAAGCAGAAGGATGGTGTTCAGACGTTGCTGGAAAAATTAGACGGTTTATTTCTCGTAGACAAAGGACGTCGACAGTTTGCAGTGTTTTATGAGTTGTACAACTTCAGCAGAGCCGGTGATATGAACATTTGTGAGTTCATGACAGAATTTGAGCATATTTCAAATTTACAAAGCAGGACATGGCACTGCCAAATTCTGTGATGGCTTTTATGCTCTTAGCTGCATGCAAACTTTCAGACAGTGAGCAACAATTAGTGATGTCTGCGATAACTGAGGTGACATATGAAAACATGAAATCTGCCTTTAATCGTATTTTTGCTGGTGAAATTGGCAGGAAGAACGAGGCATCAGTGTCTGCCCGGGAGGTGAAAGGCGAACAAGTATTTTGGAGTGACGAAGTTGAGGGTGACGAAACGTTTTATGCTAGAGGTACTCGACGAGGACAGAGAATGTTGCGGGGTGGTCCAGTACGTGATTGACGTCGTGGTAGTGGCCGATGTTCAACCGTATCTGCTAGAATTCCCCAACGCTCATCCACCGGCACTGACGGAAAGGTATTGAGGTGTTTCGTATGTGATTCTAGATTTCATTAGGCACGTGACTGTCTGAACGTAGACGAAAACGACGGCAGTCGAGAAGAAAATTCTGAAACAGTGCATCTGTCGTTATTTATGGGCTATGTGGATGATGCCGCTAGTAGAGGTAAGTTACAGACTCTAGTAGAAGAATCTAAGGGATGTGCTCTTCTAGACACAGGGTGTTCTACAACTGTATGTGGAGATGAATGGATCAATTGCTATCTAAGTGAGCTCACTGATTACAAACGTGAAGCTATAAGAGAAGAAGCGTCACCCTCAACGTTTACTTTTGCTGATGGTGTCACAGTTTCTTCCCTCAAACAGGTTACTCTGCCCTGCTACACTGGAAATATGAGTGCAACCATCGTGACTGATGTTGTGGACTGCAATATTCCCTTGCTGTTGAGTAGACGTTCCATGAAAAAAGCAAAAATGTTGATTAACTTTGGAAGTGACCAGGTCACAATTTGTGGAACTATCATTGATTTGATGTCCTCATCTTCAGGCCATTACTTGCTTCCAATTTCTTTATGACTATGTCATGAATTTTGTGAAACAATCATGCTGGCACCTCTTGGGGGTGATGTAGAAAAAACCGCTTTGAAGCTTCACAGGCAATTTGGACACCCTACATCGCCGAAATTAATTAAACTGATCACAGATGCGGGAATTAAAAGTTCAAAACTGGAGTGGGCTATCAAGGCTGTATCTGATGCATCTACAGTCTGTTGCAGATTCAAGAAAACCAAGCCCCGACCCGAAGTCAGTTTGCCCATGGCGTCTAAGTTTAACGAGGCCATAGACATGGATTTGAAAACTTGGGGAAGGCATTACAGTAAGACCTCACTATAACAGACTAATTGAGGCCCAAACCATTCCGAAAAATGCGAAATTCCGATAAAAGCGACATCCGGACTTACCCCTGCTAATCCGGACTTTTTGCAATATATCAGACATTAGTCCGGATTGCATCAGTGGTTTTCACTACCATTGCAGTATTGTACTGTGTTATACCTTCACTACATTAATCAAATGGTATAATAATACTGTACCGTGCACTGAAAAACATGTCTTTTACTTGTCTTATTGTGGTGAACATAGCTGAAGTGGTCAGCCTGTCCGGACTGTTTCTGGCTTTATCGGACTTTTTCCGATATATAGGAGTTTAGTCTGGTAGCTCCTCGAGTCCGATAAAAGCAAATTCCGGTCTATTGAAGTCCATTATATCGAGGTTTTACTATATTTCTTAGTCCTTGTTGATTTGGCGACCAGGTATTGTAATGCGATAGTAATCGCAGATAAGTGTGCGCCCACCATTATCAAAGGAATATTTCGGAGCTGGATTGTTGTGTTTGGCGCACCTGGAAAAATTCTTACAGACAATGGCTGTGAATTCAACAATGCGGAAATGTGAGCATTGGGAAAGGCCTTCAATATCAAGATCATGACAACGTCTGCAAAGAGTCCTTAGAGCAACGGAGTCTGTGAGTGTCAAAATGCAGTCATTGGTGACATTGTTAGGAAGATAATGGCTGATAGCCAGTGTGAATTGGATGTGGCCTTGGCATGGGCAGTATCGGCAAGAAATGCTCTCACCAACTACGCAGGCTTTTCTCCTAACCAACTTGTTTTTGGTCAAAACCCTGGCCTGCCTAATGTGTACGCAAATGATCCTCCAGCCTAGGAATCTTCATCACCATCAAAAATGGCGAGAGACAACTTGAACGCTCTTCATTTAGCTAGACAAGAGTTTATAAAACCGAATCAGATGAACGTTTGGCTAGGGCTCTGCGGCACAACGTACATTCAAGTGACTTAAACGACATCCGAAATGGAGATGATGTCTTCTACAAATGAAATGACAGTCATGAGTGGCACGGTCCCTGAATTGTAATAGGCAGAGATGGGAAACAAATTCTCGTGAGACACGGCGGTGTCTACGTGAAAGTGCACGTGTGTCGTCTAGCGTGTGCGCCAGAGCAAGATACTACAGTTGAAAGTGGTGTCACCAGTAATGAGAAGAACAATGTTGTCCAAAAGAAGCCTAATGACGATCCTCCACAAGTGTTGAATAACTATCCACCAGATGACGAGTCGGAAGATGGTGTGGTTCCAATTGATGAGCCTCCCACAGTTTCTATTCCGGTTAATCAGCCTCCCAAAGTTTCTGTTGGTCAAGGTATAAAGGGAATACATTCAGAAAGTGGAGAGTTGGTGTCTAGAAGGATTATGAGTCGGGCAGGTAAAGCCGTCTTATGCACTAAGGAAAATGAAATTACAAACTGGCAGAATAATGATGTATATGAGGAAGTAGATGATGTTGGGCAAGGTGCCATAACGGTTCAATGGGTTGTGATGGAAAAACTGAAAAATGGAAAGCCTATTGTTAAGGACCGCTTAGTCGCCAGAGGATTTGAGGAAGACACAGTGGATCTCTGAAAAGACTCACCTACTTGTTCAAAAGAAGCAGTGCGTTTGGCACTTTCTTTGGCCTCCACCAACCAGTGGGACTGCCACACTATGGATGTGAAAGCTGCCTACTTGCAAGGTAACGACATTGAGAGAGTTGTTCATTTACGTCCTCTGCCTGAATATGCAAATGGTAAGTTATGGAGACTACAGAAAACTGTTTACGGCTTTTGTGATGCTGCTAGGCATTGGTATCTGCGCGTAAAAGATCAATTGTTGAGTCTTGGAGCTAAAGTGTCATCATTGGATTCAGCGCTGTTCTCTTGGAGCATAGTGGCAAAGTCGAAGGCATTGTATGCATCTATGTCGATGACTTCCTTTGGGCTGGTACACATGAGTTTGAACAGCAAGTGATAAACTGTTTGAGTAAAATTTTCCTCATCGGCAGTTCAGAATCAAAAGCCTTCAAGTTCGTTGGTCTCAATATCATCTCCAACATCGATGGCAGCATAACGCTCGACCAATTCCAGTATGCTTCATCTTTGAAGCCAGTCACACTGAGTAAACATCGTGCAGCAGTAAAATCAGGAGAGCTGTCCGAGTCTGAGAAAACGGTGTACCGAGCATTAATTGGGCAACAGAACTGGATTGCCACACACACTCGGCCAAATATTGCCTTTGATGTGTGTGAGTTGAGTGTGACTAGCAATCGAGCTACCGTAGCGGATTTGTTTAGACTCAATAAGGTGATCTCAAGGGTGAAGACTGACAACATGAAGCTATACATTCCAAGAATGGGGCCGATCGAGGACTGTCATATAGAGTGCTTTTCGGATGCCTCATTTGCCAGCCTTGTAGGTAATGGATCTCAGGGAAGTTTTGTGATGTTCCTACGAGATGCTAGTGAGGCAAGATGTCCTATATTCTGGAGACAAGAAAGATCAGGAGGGTCGTCAAATCTACCTTATCTGCTGAGGCATTGGCGCTGCTTGAATGTGCTGAGACTGCTGTATATCTCACCAACAAATTGCGTGAGGTTTCTGGATGTGGAAAGATCAAAATAAAGTGTTTCGTCGACAACAAGAGTCTGGTGGACGCCCTTTACTCCTGTAGGAGCGTAGAAGACAGGAGATTGCGCACTGATATTGCTGTATTACAAGACATGTTGGAGCAAGGGGAGACTGATGAAGCATCTTGGGTGGATACATTACAACAACTGGCTGATTGTCTCACCAAGAAAGGTGCCTCGACCGAAGGCTGCATGCAGCAATCAGCCGAGACTAGAAAGTTTATAATACAGTAAAACCTCACTAGAACGGACTAATTGGGGCCTAAGTCATTCCGAAAAATGCGATATTCCAAAAAAAGCAACATGGGGATTTCCCCCTGCAAAGATATTTTCATACATGAAAAGAGTCATGGCCACAATCTTACTTCATTCCACCATTTCCTTCTAAATCGGGGCATTAACTCATTTGCCCCTTAACTTTTCTCAAAGGCCACTATAAATAATTTATTGCATAACACAGTACTGCACAGTTTTCGTAGGGTTTATACTCGATAAAGGCCACTGTAATACTCACAGGAAGATATTTTTCATACATGAAGTGTCATAGCCACCATCTTGCATCACCCCACCAGTTATTTCTATCCCTTTTACTCCTTAACTTCTCTAAAATTCCACTAAAAATAATTCATTGCATTACACAGTATAGTTTTAGCAAGGTTTAGACTTGATAATGGCCATATATAACACACAAAATAAGATATTTTCGCTTATTAAAAGCATCATGTCCACCATCCTGCTTCCTCTGCACCAGTCCATTTTGACGTGGTAATATCTCATCTGCCTCATATTTTTTTCTCAAATTCAGCTATAAATAATTTACTGCATGCACTATGCGGTTGGACAAGAGGCCCACCAAGACATAAAGTAACTTGGTGGTGGGATGAGGGTGTAGAAGCTGCAGTTAAGGAGAAAAGAAGGCTTTTTTGGGAATGGAAGAAGGGTGGTAACAGGGAGGAGTACTTGGCTGCCAAGCACAGGGCTAGAAGAGAGGTATACAGGGCGAAGTCTGAGTCACAGAGACTTTTACTTGATAATCTAAATCATGAAGGAAGGAAAAATATGGTTTTTAGGGTGGCAAATCAGGTGAAGAGAGATAATCGGGACATTGTAGGCGAGCAGTGTGTGAAGAATGATGAAGGAAGGGTAGTGGTAAACAGTGAGGATATTAAAGATGCATGGAGAGAGCATTATAGCCGGTTGTTGAATGAGGAGTTTGATTGGGATAGGGAAGGTTTGGAGCCAGCTGATCCAGTGTTTGGCCCTTGGCCTTTGATTGGTGCTGTTACTGTGAGTGAGGCAATAGGCAGGATGCGGGTGGGGAAGGCGGCAGGTGTGTCTGGGCTGACTGCTGAAATGTTGAAGGCCTCAGGAGATATTGGGGTGAGGTTAGTCACTGACCTGATAAATATGATTATATATGAGTGTGTGGTCCCAGATGATTGGCTGAAGAGTGTAACTGTAAATGTGTACAAAGGGAAGGGTGATGCCCTGGAAAGGGGAAATTACAGAGGTATAAAGCTCTTAGATCAGATAATGAAAGTAATGGATAGAGTTCTAGAAGGTATGATTAGAGAAAGAGTGAATATCAATGAGATGCAGTTTGGGTTTATGCCAGGCAGGGGGACCACTGATGCCACATTCATTGTTCGACAGCTTCAGGAAAAATATATTGGAAAGAAAAGGGAATTGTATTTTGTTTTTGTTGATTTGGAAAAGGCCTTTGACAGAGTCCCTAGAGAGGTGGTGAAGTGGGCAATGAGAAAGCTAGGGTTGGAAGAGTGGCTGGTTAGGGTGGTTATGGCCATGTACGTGGGTGCTCACACTCAGGTAAGGGTGAATGGAGCTTTGAGTGATGAGTTTCCCGTGAATGTTGGTGTGCATCAGGGGTCAGTTTTGAGTCCCTTGTTGTTTATCATGGTGCTTGAAGCCCTCTCACGTGACTTCAGAGATGGACTCCCATGGGAGATGTTGTATGCTGATGATTTAGTGTTGATTGCTGAAAATGAAGGGGAGGCTGAGGAAAGATTTAAGAAGTGAAGAGATGGTACGGGGTACAAGGGCTTAAGGGTAAATGCAGATAAAACAAAAGTGATGATATCTAGGGTTGGTGGTGGTACAATCAGAGGAGAGGGAGAGTGGCCATGTGCAGTTTGCAACATGGGTGTGGGAAGTAATTCCATCTTGTGCAGTGTTTGTGATAGATGGGTGCACAAGAGATGTAGTGGTATTAGATGTAGACTGCGAGATAATGCTGATTTCAAGTGTGCGGTGTGTCGGGGAGAGCAGGTGGAGATTGTTAGGCGTGAGAGGGTTGAACTTGCAGGTGAGTCTCTTGAGTGTGTAGAGGAGTTTTGTTATCTGGGAAACATGTTATGTGCCGGAGGTGGGGCTGGAGTTAGCTCGGCTGCTAGAGTGAGAAGTGGTTGGAAGAAGTTCAGGGAGCTGTTGCCTCTCCTGACATTGAGAGGACTCTCCTTACGTGCTAAGGGGTCTTTGTATGCAGCATGTGTTAGGAGTGTGATGCTGTATAGTAGTGAGACCTGGGCAGTAAAGGAAGAGGATATTCACAGGTTTAAACGTACAGAAATGACAATGATTAGGTGGATGTGCAGTGCGTCCCTGCGTGCAAGGCCTGGGGGGGCTGGGTTTACGATAAAAGAGTTGAGAGGTAGGATGGGACTGGAGTGTATTAGAGTTGTGATGAGGAGAGGTAGGCTGAGGTGGTTTGGACATGTGGAGAGGATGGAGGAGGATAATTGGGTACAGAGGGTGAGAAGTGTTAATATTGGGGGAGGGGTTGGGAGGGGTAGACCGAGAAAGACATGGGACGAGGTCATTAAATGTGACTTAAGGGTTAAGGGACTGAATAGGGAGGCTGCCAGAGATCGAGCAGCGTGGAGAGCCGCCATTAGGTGACCAAGGCCGACACATGCAAGCATGTTGGAGCCTTCAAAAACGAACACAAAAATGAACGAAAACACAGTAAAATTTAAGCAAGGCTTGGACACAATAAAACTCATAATAAAAAAATAAAAAACAATTTTCTTACGTTACCATTCACACTCCCTTGGCTATCTCTGCACCCCGCACCTTGCCTGGTGTTATCATCTTTCAGCACCTGACGAAGGATTTTTCAGAGCAAATCCTTCAAAATCATTTCCCATTATCTTCAGGGTCATCAAGGAACAGTGAATCACTGTCCCAATTGTTTTCACTTAAAGAACTGAATTGTGGATGGGAATTGGAGGTGTAGCCCATACCGTGAGTGTGTACACGTGTGGTGTACTTAATTTTAAGCATTTTTCAAGTACATTTTATACACCTTAATTTTTACAATCTTACAAACAAATATGATCACTCTGTCTGTATATTTCACTTATCATTCGTCACCGTCGAGCAGTATATCAGGGACTTAGGGAAAATGACGTTGGGGGGAAATGATGTGGAGGAAAAATAGTGATGCCGCCAGCTCACCACGAACTGAAGCAGGAACACACACACCGCTCACCGTGTTTAATTATTAAAGCTTGATGTCTTAATATTAATGCACACCCCTTTTCTAATTTTTTAGCATTTAGAAAGAACATTATGGGTATATTTTAATTATAAACACTTCAAATACTGTACTGTACTGTATGTACACTTAGAACAATAGCTATGCTGCCAGCTCACCACCAACCAATGCATGAACACACAAACCGCACCGACAATATGGCCACCCCGCCGTGAGGTTAGGTAGTCCGGACCACTTCTAGCCATTTTGGAGTTTTTCTGATACAGTATATAAGAAATAATTCTGGTTGGCTTCCTGAGACTCTGAAAAAAGCGACTTCAGGTGTATTGAAGTCTGTTGTAGTGAGGTCATACTGTACTTCAAGAGACATCACATATCAGTATGTGGCCACAGACTGGGTCTTGATAGTAATTAAACAAAAGTGTATGTACTGGATACATAGTGCGTATTGGGTGTTGATGGTACTCACACAAAAGTCTATGTATTGGATACATAGTGTGTATCAGACGCAAATAGACCATCCAGCTTCGTCCTCTTTTGTCAATTAACAAGAGAGGACGAGAGTGTTAGTGCATATTGTTGTTAGTGTGTGTGTGCACGAACACACCTGCTAAGTCACGAGTGATGACGTCATCGGAAGGTTCCTGCGGTATGCAACTGGGGACCTTGGGCAGTTCACGTTGTGAGGCCGGTGAGTGTGGTTTGCCTAGTCTGACAGCAATGATCTCTGATGGATGTGTAGTGAGTCGTTGAATGCGAGGAGGCCTGGGAGAACTAAGACTGTGACTGAAGAGTTGAGGAAGGATGAGACCTGAATGTATTGGTCTTGTGAGGGGGGACAGGTAGACTGAGACAGTATGGGCATGATGAGAGGATGGAGGATGACATCTGGGTGTGGAAGGTAAGTAGCGTGAACGTCAGGGGTAGGGTTTAGGGAAGCAGACCAAAAAGGGCCTGGGTTAAGGTCATACAGTGTGACCTCAGGGATAAGGGACTGAACAGGGAGGCTGCCAGATATCGAGCAGTGTGGAAAGCCATCATTAGGTGACCAAGGCCAATGCATGTAAGCATGGTGGAGGCTTTATGTACAATACGATATGATACAACTTGCTGTTTGAACTCCAACACCACGCTCTTGTTCCATTACTGAAACTAACACGCCTGATAGTGATCAAATTCAAAGGTCATCTTAAAATATGACTGAAAGCTTGCAAGTCGGTGTGATCGTATAAGAAAAAACAACTATGGAACATCAGTGAGGTTTCCTATGGGATCATAACGATCGTATGTGAAAATGACATCATACACACACACACACACAAAAAGGATCCTAACATTTTAGTCACTGTAAAAGTGATTGATCACATGCCAATTCACTGTATAATGAGGGTCTGCTATTAATCTAATCAATGATACAGTACCACAGTTCATGAATGAATGCACGCATGCGCAAGCATGTAGAAGAAAAGCGTATGACAATAAGATCTGAAAGAAAAAAAGAAAAATTGAGTAAAGTTAAAGAAATATTATCAGTAGTCATGGAAGGTAACAACGAAGTCCAAGAAGAGATTGAAAAAGTGTTTACGTTAGGTAAGTACGAGGAAGGAGGGGCAAGGCTGTTGAAGGTGAAGTTCAAGTCCCAGGTAATAGTAAATGAAATCATGAATAGGATATGGAAATTAGCAGAAAAAGAGAGGTTCGAAAATGTCTGGCTAAGAAGAGATGCAAATGAAGAAGAAGGAATAAAGAAGTTAGTAAAGGAAGTTTAGGCAAAAAAATGAACAGAAAACAGAGGAGGAGGAGACAGTGTTTTACTGGAGAGTTATGGACCAGAAATTGAGGAAGTGGTACTGATGGAGAGCAGGAGAGAAGAGGGTACAAGTAATAATGAAAAAAGTTTGAAAGTGGCATACTCTAATGTTGATGAATTAATATCGGCAATGTTAGAAATCAACGATTTCTTGAGGGTACATGAACCTGATGTTATGTGCTTTGTAGAGACTAAGCTAAGGGAGAATACTGATATCCATAATGGAAGATGGCAAATACAAATTGAGAAGAAGAGACAGAAAAGATAAAATGGGAGGAGGAGTGATGATAGCAGTGAAGAACAACTTAAGTGTAGATTCTGTGGAAATGGGAGAGGGTAGGGCCGAAGTGATAAACATGAAATTAGAAACTGAAGAGAACTGTAAGAGATATATAGCAGTAGTATATGTTCCAACTGAGACAAGAGCATGTATTGATGGTGAATACCAGGAGATGTTGTTAGACATGGTTCATTATCTACAGAAAGTGATTGAGAAAAGCAACAATATAATTCTAATGGGTGATTTTAATTGTAAAGAGGTGAACTGGGAGGAATGGGACTTAGGAGGCGGCGAAGATTCGTGGGGCAGTACATTGTTAAACATTGTAATGAATAATGTAATGACGCAGTGGGTCAAAGAAGAGACATGATTCCGAGGTGATGACACACCAGCAAGATTAGATTTACTGCTAACCAAAGAACCTGACGAAATTGAATCCTTGAAATATCTGTGTCCTGTAGGAAAAAGTGATCATGTGGTCATTGAGTTCCAGATGATAATAGGGAACGTGGTGCCAAGAGACGAGCTATATAGGCAGGGAAGATACAACTTTGGGAAAGCAAACTTCACAGAATTGAGAAAATTTTTTGAAAATGCAGAATGGAGAAAATTCAGAGAAACAAGAGAGATTTAGAGGAAGTGGGATATCTTTCTAGACCCCTATAATTCAGGAGTGGAAAAATATGTTCCAAGAGTAAGTGGGAAAGAAAACAGGAAAAAGGAGTGGTTTAATAGAAGGTGTATGATAACAAAAAAAAGAGAGGGACATGGCGTGGAACAAATGGAGAAAGAGAGGTAATAACAGAACAAAGGAAGAATATAAAAGAACTAGAAATGAATATGCAAGAATTCGTAGAGAGGAAGAAAGGAACTTTGAAAAAGGTATAATCGACAAATGTAAGGATGAACCCAAATTGTTTTATAGATTTGTTAACGGCAATTTGAAACAAAAGGAAGGAATCACCAAACTGGAAGTAGAAGGAGAGGTCTATAAAGATGCGGCAATGCAAGCCGAAATAATCAACAAACGTTTCCAATCGGTTTTTACTAATGAAGGGGAGTTTGTGGCGGGGAAGGGAGTGACTAGGAATGTAGTGATAAAAGATATAAAAGTGGAAGTGCAGGAAGTGTACAAATTACTGGAAACTCATGATGTAAGGAAAGCCCCAGGACTGGATGGAATCTCTAATTGGGTACTGAAGGAATGCAGAGAACAACTGGCGGATAAGATTCACAGTTTAATTGTGTTCGGTGGAAGAAGGGAAAGTGCCTCGGGAATGGAAGAGAGCAAATGTGGTACCAATTTACAAAGGAGGAAACAAGGAAGAACCCCTGAACTATAGACCAGTGTCCCTAACCAGCATGGTTGCAAAATTGTGCGAGAAGATTCTGAAAGACAAGTGGATAAAATATCTGGAAGAGATGAATATTTTGACTGAAAGTCAATTTGGATTCAGAAGTGCAAGGTCATGTGCTTCCAACTTGTTGAGCTTTTACTCAAGAGCGATTGATGTGCTACAGGAGAGAGACGGTTGGGTGGATTGTGTGTATTTAGATTTGGAGAAGGCCTTTGACAAGGTACCCCATAAGAGACTAATGTGGAAATTAGAGCATATAGGAGGACTGAAGGGTAACCTCCTGGAATGGATGAGAGACTTTCTGAGAGATAGACAAATGAGGACAGTAATAAAGGACAGGACGTCTGGATGGAGAGAAGTAACAAGTGGTGTCCAACCGGCCTCGGTGTTGGTGCCAGTAATGTTCCTATCTATCTATCTATTGCCAGACGCCTCAATTTCGCATGGGGTGGCCACAAACAAATCGCCTCCATGTAGCTCTGTCCCCCACCATTTCACTACTCCGCTCCCAACTCACACCCCCCTCTCTCACGTACCTCTCCACTCCATCCCTCCATCTCATCCTCGGCCTCCCCCTCCCTCTCCCTCCCTCCATCTCATCCTCGGCCTCCCCCTTCCTCCATCTCATCCTCGGCCTCCCCCTCCTTCTCCCTCCCTTCACCTCACTCACATACACTCTTCTCGCCAGTCTTTCACTCTCCATCCTCTCCACATGCCCAAACCACCTTACTGTGTTTCTCCTAATGCTTCCTATCACATCCACATCCACACCACAAAGCTCCTTCACTTCCTCATTTGTTAGTCTGTCTCTCCATGTGACTCCAAATGCTCCTCCCTCCACTGCTCTCACTCTTGACTTCTGTCCTTCCAACAGGGTCCAAGCTTCACTTCCATATGTTAGAGTTGGTATCACAATACTGTCATGTTACAACTTTTTCACTTCCATGCTCACTTCCCTGTTTCTTATCACTGCTTTCAACGAACTATCAACCTTCCTTCCCTGCTGCGCCCTTTCAAGCACTTCACCCTCCAGACTTCCATCCTTACTCATCACACTACCCAAGTACTTAAATGCACTCACATTCTCCATACCCTCCCTATCCAGTCTCACTGTACATTCACTGGCTTCACTTCTCTCGAAGACCATCACCCTACTCTTCCCTGCATTCACCTTTAGATTCCGTTTCTTACACACTCTCCCAAACTCATCTACCAGGCCTTGCAGCTCCCCTTCGTCTTCACTCAACAACACAGTATCATCTGCAAACAGCAGTACAGGGTCTCCAAACACTGCCCTCTCTCACTAGGGCCACTCCAACATCCACTGTCCGACCTTGTATCTCTTTTATAACCTCATCCGTATACAGACTCAACAACCATGGTGACATGACACATCCTTGTTTCAGTCCAACCTTCAAATGGAAAGATTCACTCAGTTTGCCATCCACACGCACTGCAGCCTTAGCACTCTCGTACATACTCTTCACTGCCTTCAAGAACTTCCCATCCACTCCATACATTCTTAATACTTTCCACAATCCTTGTCTATCCACCCTGTCATATGCTTTTTCCAAATCCATGAAGGCTGCATACAACTTCTTTCCCTTCTCCAGAAACTTTTCCACTAAAGAATGAATAATGAATATCTGATCTACACAACCTCTTCCCTTCCTAAAACCTCCCTGTTCTTCTCCAACTAATTCCTCAGTTATTTCCCTAACTCTGTCAATAAGTATCCTACCATATACTTTTCCTATTATACTAAGAAGGCAAATGCCCCTATGATTACCACACACTTCTTTTTCCCCTTTTCCTTTGTACAGAGGAATAATTATACCTGACTTCCAATCCTCCAGGACTCTACTTTCCTCCCAGGCCAATCTGCACAACTTCCACATCCATTCTATTACTATCTCTCCCCCATGCTTCAGCATTTCACCACACACTCCATCAATTCCTGGGGCTTTCCCCATTTTAACTTTCTTCATTGCTTCCACCATTTCAATCCTACTGATTTCTTCCTCTCCTCTCACAACCCTCCTTCTCCCCGCCATTCCCCAGCCACTTATACTTGCATTACTTTCATTCTCTATGTTCAACAATTCGTTAAAATGTTCTCTCCATCTGTCCACTTTTTCTCCCTTCCCCACTAGTAATCTACCATTTTTATCTTTAACACTCCCACTAACTTCATTGGCACCCTGTCTAGCTCTCTTTACCTCTTTCCAGAACGTTTTCTTACATTCCCTCCACTTTCCACTCAAATTCCTTCCAAATTCCTCATCCACTCAGCTTACTCTCTCTTACTAATCTTTTCACCTCTCTCCTCCTCTCTACATATAACTCTCTCGTCTGTCTCTCAGCTTCTTCGACGCCCGTTCCTCATCCACTCATTATATGCTTTCTTCTTTTGTGCAACAGCCTCTCTCACCTCTTCCTCCACCATGTTGTTCCCTGAACCCCCTTTCGTCTTGTCTTCACCCCACACACCACCTTACATGCTGCACAGATTTCTACTGTGAATATCTTGCACACACCTTCCACATCCCTCAACTGCTCCAATCTATATTTACCCAATCACTCCTCCACTTCCCTTTTATATTCAGCCATTATTTCATCCTCTTGTAACTTTTCTACCCTCCTTGTAAGAACTACTTCCTCCTGTCCTTCCCTTCTTCTCCTTCTCCATCTTGTTTGGATTCTGATTCTGGCCACCACCAAGTGGTGGTCAGACATTCCACTCCCCCAACCTCTATATACTCTTGCATCCATTACACATCTTCTCATCCTTTCATCCGCACACACATAGTCAATCATTGCCTTCCATTCATTCAGTTCACCATCCACCCTTCTCAACACTGATTTACATAAATGATATGGTAGATGGAGTGAACAGTTATGCAAGCCTGTTTGCTGATGATGCAAAGATCTTGAGAAAGGCAGAGGTTGAAGAGGACTGTAAAATGCTACAGGAGGATCTGGATAGGATACATGATTGGAGCCGGATGTGGGAAATGAAATTCAACGCAAAAAAATGTAAAATATTGGAAATGGTTTTGTAAAAGTACCAAGAGACCATTACTGAATTATATGATGGGTAATGAACCAATCACAAAAGCGAGAGAAGAGAAAGATTTAGGAGTGCTGGTCCAGGATAGTTTGTCACCTGAAAAACACATTAACAAGATAGTTAGAGAGACATATAAACTCTTGACCAATATAAAAGTGGCATTTCATTACATGAATGAAGAGATGATGAAAAAATTGATAGTGGCCATGATCAGCCCCAAGTTAGAATATGCAGCAGTAGTGTGGTCCCCAAAGAAAAAGAAAGATATAAACAAGATTGAGAGAATACAAAGAACAACAACTAAGATGGTCCCCAGTCTGGCAGATCTGTCATACAGTGAGAGGCTAGAAAGGCTGGATTTGCCTTCCTTAGAGGAAAGGAGAGAAAGGGGTGACATGATTGCAGTGTTCAGGACCATGATGGGAGTAGATAAAATTGACAGAGAAGATCTGTTTGTATGGGATAAGAGAGCAACAAGAGGACATGGACTGAAACTGAAGAAGCCACGTTGCTTGAAGGACATCGAGAAATATAGTTTTCCATATAGATGCACAGACCTGTGGAATAGACTGGACAAAGAGATCATCCAGTCTAAAAACTTAAACGAGTTAAAAGCAAAATTTGACTTACTGAGAAAAAGAGACGGTACCCCACGAGTGTAGCTCATATCCTGTATATCACAATTAGGTAAATACAATTAGGTAAATACATACATACACACACACACAGGATAGGAAGGCAGATGAGAACAGTAATAAGAGACAAGGTATCACAATGGAGAGATGTGACTAGTGGAGTACCCCAGGGCTCTGTCTTGGCCCCAGTAATGTTTCTGATATATGTAAATGATTTGCCAGAGGGTTTGAATAGTTACATGAGTATGTTTGCAGATGATGCTAAAATTATGAAACATATTAAATGTATTGATAGTTGTAAAGAACTGCAAGAGGACTTGGACAAAATACACAGCTGGAGCCAGACTTGGAAAATGGACTAAAATGGACTTTAATGCCAAGAAGTGTCATGTATTAGAAATGGGTATAAGTGAAAGAAGACCACACTGGACATATAAAATGGGCAATGAGATGATTAGTAAAAGAAAGGATGAGAAAGATTTGGGAGTGATTATTCGGGATGACTTGTCACCAGAAAAGCATATAAACAAAATTATTGGGGGAACTTATGGATTACTGACTAACATGAGAGTGGCCTTTAATTATATGGATGAGGAAATGTTGAGGGAGTTGATAGTGACCATGATAAGGCCAAGACTAGAGTATGCGGCGGTGGTATAGTCACCTCATTTGAAGAAGCATATTGATAAACTAGAAAGGGTCCAACGGATGGCATCGAAGATGATACCGTATTTAAGGGAACTCACCTACGAGGAGAGATTGGAAAAACTGAAGTTACCAACACTGCGCGAGAGAAGGGAAAGAGGTGACTTGATCACGATATTTAGAAATGTAAGAGAATTGGAAAGGGTGGATAGAGAGGATCTTTTTGTGTTGGATGATGGAAGAACAAGAGGTCATGGCTTCAAGTTGAGGAAAAGTAGATGTCTTAATGATCTCAAAAAGTTCAGTTTCCCGAACAGAAGCATAAGTATTTGGAATGACTTAGACGAAGAGGTGGTGCAGACGAAAAACATTCATGTATTTAAAACTAGATTAGATGAATGTAGATATGGAGACGGGACAACAAGAGCTTAGCTCAATTCCTGTATACTACAAATAGGTAAATACAAATAGGTAAATACACACACACACACAAAACCACAGTGCTGCCAAACTTCCCTTTTCTTGAGGATAAAAGGTAGAGCTGAAACTGTGGCCATTTGTACATTCCACTCATCCAAGCTTTCTTACCCATTTCATACAAACATGTCATTCCACTCTCTCCACTACACTAACCATCTCTGCCTACACCACGTCAACACCTGCTGCCTTCCTATTCCTTGACCACATTATAAAATTCTTCATTTCTGTCACAGTTACATTTCTAGCACCACATTTCTTCTGTTCACACTGCCCAAACCAATCATGTTTATCTCTGCTCAACTCACTATTCCCATTCAAAAACCTTTCATCTGTTCCTTACTTCACTGCTATTTGTTAGAATTCTTCCACTTACACACTTCTTTCCATTTTCCATTTCATGTTTTCGAACTTCCTTCCAAAAGCGTTTCCTATTTGTCAAGCAATCCACATTCATTTTTCTTCCACGTGCATCCTTTAACTCCCCTTTTTTTCACTTTACTTACATGGATAAAACATTGGAGGCTGAGGTAGGTGCGAGACAACAGTGTGACCCAGGCCATGCATTGGAGTCAATCAGCAGTTGACACACTTGGGCCAAGTGCAAAACCTATCATATAGCATTATACAGTGGTCAGGGGCATGTTATCCAGGTTTCTGTGTGTAGTACAGTACACTCTCTTTTGCATGGGTTCCGTTTGCAACTTGGCATGGAACACATTTAACATGGTACTATCAACCTCTACCCTAACCAGTCTTACACAGCAACTATCACGTCTATCCCAGCAAAATAGGCGAGTGACATTCTTCACAATCAATATTCAAAATACTCACCTCCAGCAAATCTGGTAAGTTACTTGAAGGGAAGGCCTAGCCTCAGCCCTTGAAGGGTTTGATGACTGTTAAAATTCCACTTAATGGTAAGTTAAAATTTCACTTACTAGTGAGTTAAAATTCAAACTATTGGCCACTTATTACCATTACAGTACAGTATATCACTTACCATTCACTACTTCCAATGCCTAACAATGACCAGCACATCAAGAGTGAGAGCAGTGGAAATGAGTTGTTTGAGAGTTGTTTGAGAGGAGCATGTGGGGTTACATGAAGACAGCCTGACAAATGAGGAAGTGAAGAAGCCTTAACTCCTAAAGACTGCAAATCAATGACCCTGCCTACCCCTGGAACCGCAAAAGGGTCCGATTTTTCAACTTTCACCAAGGTAAATTTTGATCTTATAGACTTCAAGTGTATCATTTTACACAACAGAAAATGCATATTTCACTTTCACAAGTCTAATGATTACAACACTATCGACCGTCAAAGAACGTCAAACCTCTCATATGGAGAGGGGAAAAAATTACACCAAATAAATTATGGTCTCCTGGATTGGAAGAGCTTGATTTTACACAGGCATTGGACAATATGTCTAATGGTTACCGCACTCTCGATCATCAAAAATAAAAAAGGTCACTCCTCGCTATGAGCAAGAAAGAGACATTATAAGGGGCAATAAAGTGGTGGAGAGAGTGAGTGTGGGTGATGGGGGGACATCAGAAGAAGGTGAAATGAAAGGAATATACCTGCCACACAACCAGCCAATATGGTCTAGAGGGGTATGGGGGTAGCTTGAGTGGGAGAGGACACAGAGGGCAGGATCCAATGGGGCAGAGGGAGGTGGAGAGATGGTGCTGGGGGAGGGTCCCTTCTCACACCCAGGGAGGGGGCCAGATGATGGCTCCCACCACCTCAACTCTTAGTTTCCACTGGCTAAGTACCATTTATGTCATAAAAGGGGAGGGGTTACAGCTCTCCAGTTTTTTATAACCCATCTACGATCATCGGCAATAGGACTTCACACACCAAATTCATCGACGGTCTTCAAATATAGGTCTTCAGGGGTTAAGGCTCAGATGTGGATGTGATAAAAAAGGGTTAGGAGAAATACACTGATGTGGTTTGGCCATGTGGAGAGGATGAAGAGCGAGAGACTAATGAGGAGAGCGTATGTGAATGAGGTGAAGGGGGGAAGGAGAGTGTATGTGAATGAGGTGGAGGGGGGAAAAGGGAAGGGGAGACCAAGGATGAGTTGAAGGGATGGAGTAGAGAGGTATATGAATGACAGGAGACAAGGCAACATGATGAAAGGTATATGAGAGAGGGGGGTGTAAACTGTGGAGTGGGGGGGGGGCACTGACATGGCAGGGGACATGGCCATGGATGTGATTTGTCTGTGGCCACCCCTTAAAGGATTAGGGCATCTGGCTATAGACAGACAAACAGATGTTTTCCTGTATGTGTTTGGTGGAGGTGACCTTTTTAAAAGGGTCAAAACAGGGACTTTGGCAAAATTTTTGGAATGTCCTTTCACATATTACAGTGGGGCCTCACATCTGGCAAATACAGTAGTCTAAAAAAATTTGCACCAGATGTGAAACCAACAGATCTGGGGCAAACTTTAAATAGGGAAAAATTAACAGGAGTCTTGTCACCCGAAAGTTACTCTACCTTACATATATCTGTGCTTTTATCCCAAGGAAGTTAATCATAAGTACACTAAAAATCAATATTAATATGCAAAGGAAATGACGACTCATCAATATCAAGTTCAGGAGTGTTCTATTAGGCAAAAAGTGTGGGTTACTGGTCGATGAATAACTAATGGGTGGCAGCCTGGGTCGCTGCCTCGTCGTCTCTCCCGAGGTCGCCATCGTACTACTGTTACATGTACTGGTTGAACACCACCAAACACAAGAACCAGGCACAAAAACCAGTCATGCAAGGTGGTAGCTGTGGTCTGTGTGGTGGCGGCATACACAATGGCATCGTCACAAGATGGCCACCAAGTGCCGAGCTGGATACGCACAAAATTTCACATGGGGAGCACCTGCCAGATGCGAGGTCACCTCACCAAATGTGGGGCTTTGGAAAGTTTCTAACCTGTCGCCAGATGTGAAACCGCCAGATAAAAAAAAAACGCCTGATGCGAGGCCCCACTGTAGTTGAACTGCAGTTGCTCATATGGAATATGTGCCACTCAATGTGCATGGTAGTCTTCATGAATATATTAACTGCACAAAACATGGGAATACTGTATGTCTTGTGAGTCCGTATGCTTCTTAACCCACTGAGATTCCGAAGATGCGTTTTTGCATCACCATTTCAAATCCAACCTCAGAGATTCTGATGATGCATTTCTATATCAAGGTATAAAACTTTTGGTTTTTGCCTAACTTCAACTCAACATTTTGACTTTGTATTTTCTTTGTTTTCCTTTTTTGAACATACTACGATAAAGTATGACTATTCAGTTTTAAAATGACACCAAAACCAGCATTCTATCATGAAAACTATATTTACACAGATCAATAAAAAAAAAAATGTTAAGCAAATATGCAGTTGAGAATCATACAAAATTGTGCATCTTTTTTCTTTCGCTTTACTGCACAGCAACATACATAAATTGCCATAAACTATATATCATTTTAAAGGTAATTTATTGTAGTTTTGCACTGTTTAAACCTGATTTATATACAATCTTTGTTTATTTATTTTTTGCCAACTGTTTTCCCACGGCACAGTATAAAATTTTCTTTTTCCCCAAACTTCAATTTTGTATTTTGGCTTCCCCCCCCCCTTCTATGAACATACTACGATAAGAATAACTATTCAGCTTCAAAACAACACCACAACCAGAATCCTATCATAAAACATGATCAAAGAAAAAGATCGCGAAGCAAATACAGATATACCTCGGTTTAACGATGCAACTGGTTAAGTAAAAACCCATCGTTAGGTGGGCTATTGTATCTCGGGGTAGATTTAACATGTAAAGTACAGAGATGCGTTTTTGAGCCTTGGGTTTCCCCCCCCAACCAAGTCCTAAACCCACCCATATGGGTCCAAAAACAAGTTTTAATGGCCTAACAGCTGTAAAAGAAGCTAACCTAAGCCTGACACCTGTAAATAACTCACTAAACCGACAAATAAAATCTGGAAATTGTTAAAACATAAGTCTGAAATCAAGCTTTGTAAACTGTACCCCAAAATGACAAAGTTCTTGCCATCTATGGCTAACACACATAAATCTAAGTCTAAAAACTGTTTATAAATCAACCAAAACACACAATTTTAGTGTTAAATACCAAAATCATTAAAAAAGAAAAAATCAAAACCCATCATTAAACTGGGGATTGGCCACTGTTAGGCAGGGTTTGGTGGTATTTCTACCCCCATCATTAAGCTGGGATATCACATCTAGTGGTATCACATATCGCTTTACCATGCAATAATATGCAGATATAACCATAATCTATACACCCCACCCTCAGCTATCACGCCTAATTGGTGCCGCCATGGCTGCGCTATAGCCAAAAACGCGATAGCCGAACTGAAGAACTTATGGTAATAATTCTAATTTGTGCCATGACCTCAATATTTACCCCTAAGATACCCTTTTTGTACCACATAATAACATATAATGGTCTAAAAATGAGTATGCAAATTAGAAATATACTGTACTAACTATCAATCTATCTATTGCCAAATGCCATAATCCCATAAGGGATGGCCATTTGACTTGGCTTGTTTCTTTCACGGGGAGGGTTAATAAAAAACAGAACTTACTATTCCTTTTGATGGCCGTCTAGCATCACGCATATTTCACTAGTAATAAGTTTCAGTGCCCATTAAAAAGAAAATGCAGTGTGAAACAATTTTTGAAACCCATTAGTCATCAACAATAAAGGAAAAAAAATAAAAGCTATAAAGAAGTTGTCAGGAAGGACTGATGGTTTCAGGACAATTTGAAGTCAAGTCAAATTCCCCGTCACAACAATAACAAGACAATTTGCCATCATTCATGAAGACAGCTATGGGTGATCTATCTATCTATCTATCTATTCCCAGATGCCATAATCCCGTAAGGGGTGGTCATTTGACTTAGAGTTATTAGTTTTACGAGGAGGGTTAATAAAAACAGAACTTACTATTCCTTTTGATGGCGGTCTAGCATCACACATATTTCGCCAGGAATAAGTTTCGGAGCCGATTAAAAAAAAAGGGCAGTGTGAAACTATTTTTCAAAGCCATTAGTCATCAACAATAAAGGGAAAAAAAAAAGCTATAAAGAAGTCGTCAGGAAGGACTGATGGTTTTGGGACAATTCACTGTCAAGTCAAATTCACCGTCACAACATTAACGAGACAATTTGCCGTCATTAATGAAGAAACCTATGGGTGATCTATCTATCTATCTATCTACTGCCAGATGCCATAATCCCATTAGGGGTAGTCATTTGACTTTGAGTTATTTGTCTGCCCCCGCTACCTAGTGGCGGACTTTTGGGGGGGGAGTGACGGGAATTCCGCCGGCATAGATCATGGGTCCGGGGCAAGATGGGGCTTGAACCTGTGCTAGAAAGTACAGAGCATTGCAGTTCTCAGGCTGCCGCTTCCGCTCAATAGAGAGGGGCCCGAACCTGGGAGTAGCGCCCCAGGAGGCTGCCCTATCAGTGGGTGTATAATGGCGGAGCAGTTGCAGTGCCAAGCCGCGCTTGGAGGGTGTCCCAGCAGCTGTCCTGGCAGGGTGCCCCGAGGCCACTACCACAGCCACTGGTAAGCTGGTGGGCTAGGGGTCCCAGATCCACTGCCTGGACCTAGGACTGTGCAATGGGTCGGGCCTTTGGAATGTTTACCCCCCTTTATCTTACCGACTATGACTTACAAGTATAAGCGTCAAAGCAAGCCTGAGGACAGCAAATCACCCAGGGGGTTTAGGGTGGGTTCGTGGAATGTGGGAAGTTTGAGGGGAAGAGCGGGGGAAGTCGTTGAGGCATTAAGTAGCAGGTGGGTGGATGTGGCATGTTTGCAGGAAATCCGGTACAGGGGTGGATCAGCCAGAAAGATTGTTGGGAAGGATTGCTACTATAAGTTGTTTTGGCAGGGGGGAACTGATGGATATGGGGGTGTGGGTGTGTTGGTTGCAGAGAAATGGGTGGAATATGTTATGAATGTTATGAGAGAAAGTGATAGGATATTAGGAGTGAAAATTTTGATCGGTAGGAAAATGATTTCAGGTAGGATTGGATGACGCAGATAAGGATAGATTTTGGGATGATTTAATACATGTAGTAAGTGGTATGGGTGATGATGAGGTAGTGGTTCTGGGAGGGGATTTAAATGGTCATGTGGGTGAAGCAGCTCAAGGTTATGAAGGAGTACATGGAGGATGTGCATATGGTGTGAGGAATGCGGAAGGGGAAAGAATACTCGAGTTTGGGGAGGCTATGGACATGATTGTGTGCAACACACATTTTAGAAAAAGAATGAGTCAGTTGATTACATACAAGTCCAGGTGAAATAGCAGTCAGATAGATTATTTTCTGGTCAGGAGGGTTGATAGGAGGTTAGTGAGGGATGTTAAAGTTATAAAAAGCAAAGAGTGTGTGCAGCAGCACAAACTGTTGATTTGTGACATGGTGCATAAGGAACGAGTGATGAGAAGAAGGACATATGCACCTAGGAGGAAAATATGGAAGCTGGGAAACCAATCAGTAAGGGATGCCTTTTATGGTGAGATGAGGAGAGTGGTGGCTGAACAGGGAGCCGTGGATAGAGGCATTAATGAACAGTATAGAGCCCTTAAGAACAACCTCTTGAGAGTTATCGATGCAATATGCGGTTGGACAAGAGGCCCACCAAGACATAAAGTAACTTGGTGGTGGGATGAGGGTGTAGAAGCCGCAGTTAAGGAGAAAAGAAGGCTTTTCCGGGAATGGAAGAAGGGTGGTAACAGGGAGGAGTACTTGGCTGCCAAGCGCAGGGCTAGAAGAGAGGTATACAGGGCGAAGTCTGAGTCACAGAGACTTTTACTTGATAATCTAAATCATAGAGAAAGGAAAAATATGATTTTTAGGGTGGCAAATCAGGTGAAGAGGGATAATCGGGACATTGTAGGTGAGCAGTGTGTAAAGAATGATGAAGGAAGGGTAGTCGTGAACAGTGGGGATATTAAAGATGCATGGAGAGAGCATTATAGCCGGTTGTTGAATGAGGAGTTTGATTGGGATAGGGAAGGTTTGGAGTCAGCTGATCCAGTGTTTGGCCCTTGGCCTTTGATTGACGCTGCTACTGTGAGTGAGGCAATAGGCAAGATGCAGGTGGGGAAGGCGGCAGGTGTGTCTGGGTTGACTGCCGAAATGTTGAAGGCCTCAGGAGATACTGGGGTGAGGTTAGTCACTGACCTGATAAATATGATTATATATGAGTGTGTTGTCCCAGATGATTGGCTGAAGACTGTAATTGTAAATGTGTACAAAGGGAAGGGTGATGCCCTGGAAAGGGGAAATTACAGAGGTACAAAGCTCTTAGATCAGATAATGAAAGTAATGGAGAGAGTTCTAGAAGGTATGATTAGAGAAAGAGTGAATATCAATGAGATGCATTTTGGGTTTATGCCAGGCAGGGGGACCACTGATGCCATATTCATTGTTCGACAGCTTCAGGAAAAATATATTGGAAAGAAAAGGGAATTGTATTTTGTTTTTGTTGATTTGGAAAAGGCCTTTGACAGAGTCCCTAGAGAGGTGGTGAAGTGGGCAATGAGAAAGCTAGGGTTGGAAGAGAGGCTGGTTAGGGTGGTTATGGCCATGTATGTGGGTGCTCGCACCCAGGTAAGAGTGAATGGAGTTTTGAGTGATGAGTTTTCCATGAATGTTGGTGTGCATCAGGGGTCAGTTTTGAGTCCCTTGTTGTTTATCATGGTGCTTGAAGCCCTCTCACGTGACTTCAGAGATGGACTCCCATGGGAGATGTTGTATGCTGATGATTTGGTGTTGACTGCAGAGAATGAAAAGGAGGCGGAGGAAAGATTTAAGAAGTGGAGAGATGGTATGGGGCACAAGGGCTTAAGGGTAAATGCAGATAAAACAAAAGTGATGATATCTAGGGTTGGTGGCGGTACAACCTATGAGCAGTTTGCCACAAAGGTGTGGGAAGTAATTCCATCTTGTGTAGTGTTTGTGATAAATGGATGCACAAGAGATGTAGTGGTCTTAGAGGCAGACTGCGAGATAATGCTGATTTCATGTGTGCGGCATGTTGGGGAGAGCAGGTGGAGATTGTTAGCCATGAAAGGATTGAACTTGCTGGTGAGTCTCTTGTGTGTGTGGAGGAGTTTTGTTATTTGGGAGACATGTTATGTGCCGGAGGTGGGGCTGGAGTTAGCTCGGTTGCTAGGGTGAGAAGTGGTTGGAAGAAGTTCAGGGAGCTGTTGCCTCTCCTGACATTGAGAAGACTCTCCTTACGTGCAGCATGTGTTAGGAGTGTGATGCTGTATGGTAGTGAGACCTGGGCAGTAAAGGAAGAGGATATTCACAGGTTTAAACGTACAGAAATGACAATGATTAGGTGGATGTGCAGAGCATCCCTGCGTGCAAGGCCTGTGGGGGCTGGGTTTACGATGGAAGAGTTGAGAGGCAGGATGGGACTGGAGTGTATTGGTGTTGTGAAGGGGAGAGGTAGGCTGAGGTGGTTTGGACATGTGGAGAGGATAGGGGATGATAATTGGGTACAGAGGGTGAGAAGTGGGACATGGGATGAGGTCATTAAGTGTGACTTAAGGGTTAAGGGACTGAACAGGGAGGCTGCCAAAGATCAAGCAGCATGGAAAGCCGCCATTAGGTGACCAAGGCCGAAGTATGAAGCATGTTGGAGCCTTCAAAAACGAAACGAAAACGAAACGAAACGAAACGAAACGTTAATAAGACACAGAACTTACTATCCCTTTTGATGGCCGTCTAGCATCACGCATATTTCGCCAGGAATAAGTTTCAGAGCCCATTTAAAAAAAAATGCAGTGTGAAACTATTTTTCAAAGCCATTAGTCATCAACAATAAAAGAAAAAATAAATAAATAAAAGCTATAATGAAGTCGTCAGGAAGGACTGATAGTTTCGGGACAATTCGCTGTCAAGTCAAATTCGCTGTCACAACAATAACAAGACAATTCGCCATCATTAATGAAGACAGCTATGGGTGATCTATCTATCAATTGCCAGACACCATAATCCAGTAAGGGGTGGCCATATGACTTTGAGTTATTTGGTCATTGTAATATCACAAAAAAAGGTTATTGTTCTCGCTGTCACTGTTCGCGGTCTGAAGACGAGCACTTGAATGGCTTGGCGGGCAGTGGGGGAGACTCAGTTGGGCGGGCAGTTAGCACTCGGCTGGTGCTGACGTCATGCAACTAATCACCAAGTGAATCTTTCGCTGGCTGGGCGAAGCGCCGGAACCCGGCCTATTTTTAAAAAATTAACGCTTCTGGTGCGTGATAGCAGGCATTTAGTGCGAGATAAAGATATCTGGGTAGTTTTTTATACAGGCGTGATAGCAATAAAACGCTATTGCAGAACTCGTGACAGCCAAGGGTTGGGTGTACAGTAAGACCTCACTATAACGGACTAATTGGGGCTCAGGCCAGTCCGAAATATGTGAAATTCTGATAAAAGCGACATCCGGACTTACTCCTGCTAATCCGGACTTTTTCCGATATATCAGACATTAGTCCGGATTGCATCAGTGGTTTTCACCACCACTGCAGTATTGTACTGTGTTATACCTTCACTGCATTAATCAAATGGTACAATAATACTGTACTGTGCACTGAAAAACATGTCTTTTACTTGTCTTATTGTGGTGAACATAGCTGAAGTTGTCAGGCAGTCCGGACTGCTTTCTGGCTTTATCGGACTTTTTCCGATATAAAAGAGTTTAGTTCGGTAGCTCCTCGAGTCCAATAAAAGCAAATTCCAGTCTACTGAAGTACGTTATATCGAGGTTTTACTGTATATCACTGTAATGATAATTCGAGAGAAGTGATGCCAGTGACTGTACAGTGAGATTGGATGGGGAGGATATGGAGAATGTGAGTGTATTTAAGTACTTGGGTAGTGTGATGAGTTAGGATGGAAGTCTGGAGGGTGAAGTGCTTGAAAGGGCGCAGCAGGGAAGGAAGGCTGCTGGTTCGTTGAAAGCAGTGATAAGAAACAAGGAGGTGAGCATGGAAGTGAAAAAGTTGTTACATGACAGGATTGTGATACCAACTCTAACATATGGAAGTGAAGCTTGGACCCTGTTGGAAGGACAGAAGTCAAGAGTGACAGCAGTGGAAATGAGTTATTTGAAAGGAGCATGTGGAGTCACATGGAGAGACAGACTAACAAATGAGGAAGTGAAGGAGCGTTGTGGTGTGGTTGTGGATGTGATAGGAAGCGTTAGGAGAAACACGTTAAGGTGGTTTGGGCATGTGGAGAGGATGGAGAATGAAATACTGACGAGGAGAGTGTATGTGAGTGAGGTGAAGGGGGTGAGAGGGTGGGGGAGGCCAAGGATGAGATGGAGGGACGGAGTGGAGAGGTACATGAGAGAGGGGGGTGTGAGTTGGAAGCGGGGTAGTGAAATGGTGAGGGACAGAGCAACATGGAGGCGATTTGTTTGTGGCCACCCCGTGCGGGATTGAGGCGTCTGGCAATAGATAGAGATAGATAATTTATTGTAGTTTTGCATGGTTTAAACCAGAGTTATGTACCTTCATTAGATTTTATTTTTTTTCCCCAAGTATTTTTCTACGTCAAGGTATATAATTTATATAAATTTTGGTTTTCACCTAACTTCAAATAGTCATTTTGACTTCTCATTTTCTTTGTTTTCCTTTTTTGAACATACTACGAAAAAGTACAACAATTCAGCTTTAAAATGACACTAAAACCCACATTCTACCATGAAAAGTATATTTACACAGAATTATCAAAGAAAAACATCACTACACGAAGATGTGGGTCAGTGTATGAGTGGCTGACTCTATCTCAGACATAATTTGCCCAGCCCAGAAACCTGATAGGATTAATACCATCAAGAACTCACAGGTACTATTCAAGAGAAAACTTGCCTATCTCACACATGTTTTCTTCTACCAACCTATCTTACACATGTTTTCTTCTACCAACCTATCTTACATATGGTTTCTTCTACCACCTTCTCATTAATGTTTCTGAGAGCTCTGAAGTCCAAGGATGTGCTCTCTATGATCACCTGGCATTTGCCACAATACAAGACAGAAGACATTTCTGAGAGGAAAATGTTAATCAAGTTGTGGTAACATCATGAATCTGAATGACTATATACAATCAGAATTCTACCAGTTACCAGCATGACATAGTTTCAAAAAGCATTACCAGAAATTACTATACAAATTTACCTTCTGCTTCGAGTACAAAACCTACAGCTCTGTGCATGAAAAGCAATTACAGCACCATCTTTGTAACCTCAACATAGAGATATATTCCAAGCAAATCATGCCACTTTCCAGCCATCCTTCAGAAGGCAAAATCATGCAGTAACAGCAACCATGAACTTGAACTGTACATGTGCTATGCAAGTCAGGCTTAAAGAGGAATGGCTATTAACTCACCTGCTGAATCAGGAAGATGATGTCCACTCTATCGAAGACCACAATCAAGCATCTGAAAGAACATGAAATAATTAAATATATTAATAAAAGTCTTTGCAATGTAAAAAACCCATTCTTCCTCCATCCGAGGCTACTGAAGGCACCCAAAGAAGATGACACCAACCCTCAGTAGTCAGAATCACTTTTTTTTTTTTTTTATGCAAGGAAGAAGGAACCAAAGGCCAGGGCCCGCATACTGTTCCTTCCAAGAAAAAGTAAAAACAATACAAGAGAGAGCCAAATTCAAGATCCATTCATTTCGAGATGCCTGGACACACTGAGCTTGAAAGATTGGAGATCATAGGGAGCAGGGAATACAGACAGAGGGAGACAGTTCCTGAGTTGACCAGTTGCATAAATGAAGGACTGGGAGTAACGGTTAACTCTTGCATTAGAGAGTTGGACAGAAAAGGGATGAGAGTTTGTTGCTAGACGGGTACTATGTGCCCGTCGTAGAGGTGGAGGGATGCAAGCAGACAGTTCAGAGGAACAGTGACCATTGAAGTAGCGATAGAAGAGAGATAAAGAAGCAACAGTGCGGCGAAGAGACAAAGGTTGAAGGGAGTCAGTAAGAGGAGGAGAGTTAATGAGACGAAAAGCCTTTGACTCCACCCTATTGAGAAGGGCTGCATGTGGGGAGCCTCCCCACACATGAAAGTTGTACTCCATACACGGGCAAATAAAACCCGTGTACAAGGTCAACATCTGTGCAGGGGTAAAGAAAGTTCGGAGTCGGCCCAGCACACCTAATCTCTTGGAAGCAGATTTCGCAAGAGATGTACAGTAATATGTTCCTTCCAAGACAAATCCCGAGAGAATGAAACCCCTAGCATGTTCAAGGATGATGCAGGACTGAGCTGGACATTATTAAACATTAATGGGTAATCCTGAGGAAGATTTTGTCAGGTTGATAAGTGTAAGAACTGAGTTTTTGATGCATTAAAAATAACAAGATTATTTTTACCCCAATCAGAGATATGAGCCAAGTCAGACATTAGGTGTGCCATAGCCTCATCCCTTGTTTGCTGAAGTAACTGCTGAGATGGACGTTGCGGAAATCGAATGGAAAGGTGAAGGGTGGAATCATCAGCATATGAGTGGATAGGGTTAGATGTACAGCTTAGAAGGTCATTGATGAATAAAAGAAAGAGAGTTGGTGATAGGACAGAGCCCTGAGGAACATCACTGTTGATAGGTCTAGGAGAAGAACGATGGCCATCTACAACAGCAGCTATAGAACGACCAGAAAGGAAGCTAGAGATGAAGGCACAGATAGAAGGATAGAAACCATAAAAGGGCAGTTTGGAAATCAAAGATTTATGCCAGACTCGATCGAAAGCCTTTGAGATGTCAAGTGCAATGGCAAAGCTTTCGCCAAAGTCCTGAAAGGAGGATGACCAAGAGTCTGAAAGGTAGGTGAGAAGATCGCCAGTGGAGCGTCCCTGACGGAACCCATACTGACGATCAGAAAGAAGGTTGTGACAGGAAAGATGCTTTAAAATTTTTCTGTTAAGAACTGATTCAAAAACTTTTGAGACACAGGATGTTAAAGCAATTGGACGATAGTTGGAGGGTTGGGAATGGTCACCCTTCTTTGGGACTGGCTGAATGAAAGCAAACTTCCAGCAAGAAGGAAAGGTACAAGTTGAGAGACAAAGGTGAAAGAGTTTACCTAGGCAGGGTGTAAGCACAGAAGCACAGTTCATGAGGACAACAGGAGGGACTCCATCAGGCCCATATGCCTTGTTAATATTGAGGCCAGTGATGGCAGAAAATACATCAGCTGAAGAAATTTTAATGCCAGTCAATAGGAAGTCAGAGGGGGGAAGTGATGGAGGAATAGCACTGGAATCGTCTAAGGTGGAATTGGAGGAGAAAGTCTGAGCAAAGAGATCTGCTTTATCAGTAGAAGAAATAGCTACAGAGCCATCAGAGTAGAAAAGAGGAGGGAAGGATGATGAGGTAAAGTTGTTAGAAAGGTTTTTGGCAAGGTGCCAAAAGGAGCGAGAAGAATTCGAGTTGGGGAGTTGGGAACATTTAGCACGGATGAAATTATTTTTAGCAGAGCGAAGAACAGACTTAGCACGATTTCAGGCAGAAATATAAAAAAGATGTGATTCAGGGGTGGGTTGGCTCCGGTACCTTTTAAAGGCCCTCTCTCTGTTGCGGACAGCATTAGCACAAGCGTGATTAAACCAAGGCTTTCTTGCATTAGACAGAGGATATGAAAAAGGAATGTATGCTTCCATGCCCGAGATAATAACCTCCGTAATGCGCAGGGCACATACAAGCATGGTGGTAATGAAATGATAATCTTTACATAATAATGGTCATGGAAAGATGTGCTGTAACTTGAATGTGCTTATATTATAGTACAATCCAAGTTAACTGGTATCCAGACAACTGGGATTATCAGAAACCAGGAAAATTCATGGATTGGCAAATACAGTACAGTATATAAATTAAAATGTAACTGTGTGCCAATTTGCATGCCCCCCTCTGCACAGGATAGTCACATGTCATGTGAGATGGGGAGAAGTCAGGCGATGTGAATTGAAAACATTTCCAGTCAATGTCGTTTCCTTGTTAATCCCCTTCCCAACCCTCCTCCCCCCTCCTCCAACTTTCTTTCCCCTCTTCTAAATCAGTCATCTTCCATACCTCCACAAATCATTAGTCTGCTTACCACCGCAAGTCAATAAACAAGCACTTTTACTGATGTCTTATCATGTCATGATAGTGATTTGTACAATCCGTGATGTCTAAAGGGCAAACTAATCTTATGTGCATTGTGCTCACTTTGAAACAGAAGCTGGAGAAATGCAACAGACATGAAAATGGCAAACATTATAAGACCTAATATAATTTAACATGGGAAATTCCTTGATTTATGATATGTCCCTGGGACCCCAACTCAAGGAATTTTTCATGAAAAGAGACAAATAAATACACTGAAAAAAAGGCATGCTCTTCATCAGTCAAAAATGTGCAGTACTGGCATGCTCTTCTGCCTAATGAACAGACTCTTTAACTACCCAAGAGCTTGCATCATACAGTACCTTGGCAAGTTCATTCTGTTAAATAATATTCAATAAATCATAAAAACATGAAAAAATAAACTATTGAAATAAATCTTCAGCATTTACTGGTGAACTGGTGACTTGTAAAGAAGTGTTGTACAGCAGAATTATCGCGACTCCCTCGCTCACAGTTGTGTATATGGCCGCAGCCTGCCAATATATTCCTCACCTGACTGCAATCACTCCACCCCTCACTCACAACTTGCCTGTTTCCAGATAATACAGTAAATATACAGGAATGCCAAGCACAGTAATTTGTCAAACAAATCAAACACTTCATTTCAATCAGCTAAAATTTATCTTTTCTGCCCGTGCAATGCATTCTAAAATGAATTTATAAAAAATCACTGCAGAAGGCATTTGCATTGGAAGAAAAGCTAAAATCTAGTTGATGGAAATGAAGGTTTGTTTTATTTAACAAAATTACTGTGCTGGCAATCCCTATGTATTTATTGTATTATCTGCAAACCAGCTGAGTGGCGAATGAGGCCTGGAGTGCCAGTGGTCAGGTGAGGAATAAACTGGCGGGCCACTTCCATACACACAACTGTGGCAAGGGAGTCATGATAATGCTATTGTACACTTCTTTCCAAATCATCAATTCACCAATAATGCTCAAGATTTATTTTATTTTATTTTTCTGTGTCTGATGAATAAAATTTAACAAAATAGACTTACTGTGTGCAGTTTGCACTACTGCAAGGCACTGTAATCATGTGTGTTACATCTATAATGTGTGTGTAAGAGGTTGTCTCAAATGGAAAATGTTGATATGGCCCTGGATATGAGTGGTAATGTGTATGTTGCAATGATACAACCTATGTATAAGAGTACATGTCAGATATCCAAGAAAAAATCAGTACCCAGGAATGAAAATTCCCAAGTTTCCCAGTTAACTTCAGATTTGCTATTGGCTGTCCATGCTAGGAGGCATTGGAACCAATGGTCACTGCCAACCCAAAATACTCTTCAGCAACCCTCTGATATGTACCAAGTATTATTTTGATCATCTAATATACAGTACTTACATTCAGATAAGATGACGAGCTAATCTAACATCCAGTTGTGTGGGATATCTTTTTGACCCTCTGATGAAGGAAAATTGGATTATAACCGAACAAAAACTTTTTTTTTATACTTCTTCAGGTATATAACATCTAATGAAGATTGCCAAAGCTGTGTATTGGGGCAACTGCTCACCATTTTCCTGGTTCCTCCAGGTGGCTATGATCTGGCAATGACAATGACTACCCAAGTAACACAAAAAAGCACAAAATTCGGTACAATGTTAGACTTCCATCCAGATACCCTCTCAACCCTCCAATAAAAAATTTTCACTGAGAAAATTAACAACTGGAATTAGATTTCAAATTTTCATCATCTCCTAAGGGTCTACATGGTATCTAAAGTACATATGTACAGTAAAAGATCTATATACAATATATCATTCAACAGCAAGACTATCAGTTTAATAAAATGAATCAGAATAATCATTTCATTACATATTTTTTTCTTCCTTTTACAACTGAGAATAACTGTATAAGCTGAAGCATATACATATTTTTTGAAAGCTTATCTTGCTGGAAAATTGGCGAAAACAGTTAATATTTTGATATTATCTCCTCAACATAAGCATGAAAAACTTTACTTATACTCTGCACATACTACACTTAAACATGCTGTAAATACTGAAATACATAATTATTTGGTCATTGAGGGAGTTTCATCATTGCGGTAGTTTGGTGGACCAGTTAACCATGATCAAGGAGGTCTGAGTGATATAGACTGGTGTTTATACTTGAAACCACCACTGACATCTACATCTTTCTCAGAGTGCCATGGCCAGGGTCAATTTTTTTTTTCTTTTTTATGCATGGAAGAAGGAACCAAAGGCCAGAAGCCCATAAGATTGTTCCAAGAAAAAACCAAAAACAAGATAATAGAGAGCCAAAGTCAAGATCTGTTCATTTTGAGGTGCCTGGACACACAATATTTGAAAGACTGGAGGTGATAGACACTAGGAAAAACAGACAGAGGGAGACAGTTCCAGAGTTCACCTGCGGCATACATGAAGGACTGGGAGTAATGGTTTGCTCTTGCATTAGAGAGTTGGAAAGAAAAGGGGTGACAGTTTGTTGCTACATGGGTACTATGCGCCTGCGATAGTGGGAGAGGAATGCAAACAGAAAGTTCAGAGGAGCAGTGTATGTATGTAATCAGAATGCCTGAAGCCGATTGGGTGCAAGCATATTAGTATGCGACACTGGTTCAACCACAGCACCCCTTATGTCTGACAAAGTAGTAAGTGGCTTGGTGAACACTTCCTAAAGTTTTAGCACCTCTGGCAGCAGGCAAACCTGCGTCCACCAGCGTGCGAGACGCACACTCTACCACTGTATGTATATATATATATATATATA